>JAKSZT010053780.1:2642509-2670754 GCA_026826555.1 Tolypeutes matacus
CAAATGTTTGTATGTATTGTGAGAATTTTGATTTTTACCCATAATAAAAAAAAAAAAAAATAAATAAATAGATGTCATTAAAAGTATACAGTTTACTAGAGGCTGGAGGCTTAAGAAAGGAGAATTATTGCTTGATGGGTACTGTGGGGTTTTTTTGTAATGAATGGTGGAGATTTATCACTCTTGTGAAAAAAACTAGCATCACTGAATTATAGACATGCTAATGGTTACAGTGATAAATTTCATATTGTATATATGTTCCACAATAAAAAAGTAACTATTTTAAGCTTCAAAAAAAAAAAAAAAAATAAAAAAAAAAATAAAAGCAATGCTGAAAGGATTTTTTCAGACTGAAAGGAAAAGACAATAGATAGCAGTTCAAAGCAGCATAATGAAATAAAGACCTGCGGTAAAGGTAACCATTTGGGTAATTATAATGCCCAGTATTATGTATTATATTATTTGGTGTGTAACTCCACTTCTTATTTCCTACGAGTGCTAAAATGCAAATGAATACAATTTAATGATAAATCTAGGTTTTTGGACATACACGTACAATGATATAAGTGGTAACAAGTACAAAAATGATGGTGGGACAGAGGGATATAGGAAAGGGATATGTGCCTGCTATTGAACTTAAGCTGGTATCAAACAAATATGATTTATTTATTTAGGATGTTAAATTTTAACCCCATGGACACAGAATTTGTCAGTTTTGATCCTAGAGCTCCAGGGAGAGAAGAGCCATTTGCCTGATAGTTTACAACTGACCTTGTGAGGCAAAGAGAGCAGCTGAGAAGCCCTGAGAGAAGGGCCTATATCAGTCTACAGCTGAGATCAGAAGAAGCTGGGCCCACAGAGCCTTAAGAAGAAAAAGAAGGAGAGACCAGGAGAAACCTCCTGCCATATTGCTTCAACATGTGGCAACTGACTTTGGTGAGAAATCAACCTTGAGTTGGATTCTTTAGGGCCTTGTAACTATAAGCTTTTATCCCAAATAAATACCTGCTACAAAAAAAAAAAAAAAAAAAAAAAAAAAATTAACCCCATGATTATCAAGAGGAAAATAGACAAAAAGTTTATCCAGATAGAAATGAGAAAGTACTCATTATGGAATAACACAAAGAAGAAAGTAAATATAAAAGTAGGCATTGATGGAATTGAGGTACAAAAAAAGATACAAGACTAATGAAGACTAAATAGCAAAATGGAAGAAGAAAGACCTGTGTTATAAGCAGTGACTTTTAAATATAAATGGATGAAACTCTCCAGTCAAAAGGCAGAATGGATTAAAAAAAACATGACCCAGCTATATACTGTCTGCAATAAATTCACCTTAAATTCAAAGATACAAGTAGGCTGAGGGTGTAAGGATAAAAAAAATTATATATAACACACAAATAGTAACCAAAAGAGAGCTAGGATGGCTATACTAAATGGTTAATACAGAGTTTAACTCAAACACATAGAGTTATGAGGGACAAATATGGTCATTATATACTGATAAAGGAGAAAATTCAACAAGAAAATGTAACAATTATAAATACATATGTGCCTAACAGCTGAGCCCCAAAATATATGAAGCAAATACTGAGAGATTTCAAGAGAGAAATTGATGGTTCTACAACAATAGTAGGATGTTTTAACATGTGACTTTTAATAATGGATAGAGTATCTAGTCAGAAGATCAATAAGGAAGTACAGGGTTTGAATGATAGACTAAATCAACTGGACCTAACAGACAGATATAGAACTATGCCCCCAACAAAAACAGAATACACATTATTCTTGAGTGCATATGGATCATTCTTCTTTATAGACCATATTTTGAGTCACAAAACAAATCTCAATAAATTAAAAAATATTGAAATCATACAATTTATATTCACTGATCACAACAAAATGAAGCTAAAAATCAATAACAGAGAGAGAAATGGAAAAAAAAATCACAAATAGGTGGAAATTAAACAATATACTTTTAAACAGCTCATGGGTTAAAGAGGAAATCAGAAGTGAAATTAGGAAATACCTTGAGGTGAGTGAAAATGAAAATACAACATACCAAAATGTATCAGATGCAGCAAAAGCAGTATGAAGAGGGAGATTTATAGCTCTAAATGCTTACATTAAAAAGAAGATAGACTTAAAATCAGAGACATAACCTCAAAACTGAAGGAATAAAAAAAGAAGAGTAAACTAAACCCAAAGTGAGCAGAAGGAAAGAAATAACAAAAATTAGAGTGGACATAAATGAAATGGAAAACAAAACAAAGCAAAAAACAATAGAGAGAATCAACAAAACCAGAAGTTGGTTCTTTGAAAAGGACAATAAAATTGACAAAACTTTAGCTAGATGGACTAAGTAAAGAGAGGATGCAAATAATGAAAATCAAAGGGGGATGTTACTACTAACCTTGCTAAATAAAAGGGATTGTAAAGGGAAAGTTTGAACAACTGCACACCAATAAATTAGATAACCTAGATGAAATGAACAAATTCTTAGAAACACACAAAAGACATACATTGAATCAAGAAGAAATAGAAGATCTCAACAAACTAATTACCAGTAAAGAAATTGAATCAGTAATCAAAAATCTCCTAACAAAGTAAAGACCAGGACCAGATGGCTTCACAGGGGAATTCTACTAAACATTCCAAGGAGACTTAATTCCACTTCTGCTCAAACTCTTCCAAAAAATTGAAGAGGAGGAAACACTCCCTAACTCATTCTACAAGGCCAACATCACCCTCATATCAAAGCCAGATAAAGATACCACAAGAAAAGAAAACTATAGACCAATATCTCTTAGAATACAGATGCAAAAGTCCTAAAAAAAAAAAAAAAAAAACAAAAAAAACAAAAAAAAACACTACTAAACAGAATCCAACAGCCTATTAAAAGAATTATACCCCATGATCAAGTGGGATTTATCCAGTGTATGCAAGGTTGGTTAAACATAAGAAAATGAATTAATGTAATATATCATATTAACAGAATGAAGAAAAAAACCACATAATCATCTCTATTGATGCAGAAAAGGCATTTGACAAAATACAGCACTCTTTTTTAATAAAAACACTTAGAATACTAGGAATAGAAGGAAACTTCCTCAACATGATAAAGGCATATAAGAAAAGCCCACAGCTAACATCCTACTTAATGTTGAAAGACTGAAAGCCTTCCCTCAAAGATCAGGAACAAGACAAGGATACCCACTGTCACCTTTGTTATTCAACGTTGTACTGGAAGTTCTCACCAAAGCAATTAGGCAAGAAAAAGAAATTAAAGGCATCCAAATTGGAAAGGAAGTATTAAAACTTTTGCTATTTTTCAGATGATATAATCCTATATACAGAAAACCCTGAAAATCCACAACAAAACTCCTAGTGCTATTAAATAAATTCAGTAAAATGGTGGAGTACAAGATCAACACCCAAAATCATTAGTATTTCTATACACAAGTAATCAACAATCAGAAGAATGCCAGAAAAAAAATCCCATTCACAAGAGCAACTAAAGTAATAAAATATCTAGGAATAAATCTAACCAAGGATGTAAAGGACATGTACACAGAAAACTGCAAAACACTGCTAAAAGAAATTAAACAAGAGCAAAATAAATGGAAGTATATTCCTTGTTCATGGATTGGAAGATTAAATATCATTAAAATATCAATTCCCTACCAAAGCAATTTATATATTCACTGTAATCCCAATCAAAAGTCCAACAGCTTTTCTTTGCAGAAATGGAAAAGCCAATCATGAAATTTGTATGGATGGGGTAAGGGAACCCAAATAGCTAAAGCTATCTTGAAAAAGAATGAAGTTGGAGAAATCACACTTCCTGATCTTAAAATTTATTACAAAGCCAAAGTAATCAAGACAACATGGTACTGTCTCAAGGTCAGACATATAGACCAATGGAATAGAAATGAGAGCTCATAAATCAACCCTTACATTTGTTGTCAACTGATTTTTGACAAGGTGTCAAAGGCAACTCAATTTGGAAAGAATAGTCTCTTCAACAAATGGTGCTAGGAAAATCAGATCTTCATTGCAAAAAAAAAGAAGGAGGGTCCATACCTCACACCATATACAAAAGTCAATTCCAAATGATGAAAGGCCTTACTATAAGAGCTAGAACTAACAAACTCCTAGTAGAAAATGTAGGGAAGCATCTTCAGGAACTTGTGTTAGGCAAAGGCTTCTTAGACTTTATACCCAAAGCACAAGCAACAAAAGAAAAAACAGATAAATAGGACCTCATCAAAATTTAAAACTTTTGTCCCGCAAAGAACTTTATCATGAAAGTGAAATGACAAGCTACACAATGGGAGAAAATATTTGGAAATTGCATATCCAACATATACTTAGCTTTCTGAGGAACTGCCAAACTGTCTTCCACAATGGCTACACCATTTTACCAGCAATGAATGAATGTTCCTATTTCTCTGCATCCTCTCCAAAACTTGTTATTTTCCATTTTTTAAATAGCAACCAATCTAATGAGTATGAAATGACATTCCATTGTGGTTTTAATTTGCATTTCCCTGATGGCTAATGATGTTGAGCATCCTCTCATGTGCTTTCTGGTCAACTGTATATCCTCCTTGGAAAGATGATTGTTCAAGTCTTCTGCCAATTTTTAAAATTGTTTGTTTCTTTACTGTTAAGTTGAAAGGTTTTTATATGTTCTGGATATTAAAACTATATCGGAATGATGCCTCCCAGATTTATCTACACCATGTGTTTATTGTATAAAATGTTTTATAAAGTTAAACAAAAAAATAGATTAACAACTTGATTTTCATTACTGAAGTCTGAAGACCTCAGTCATACAACTTGTATTTTCTGCATGATTGCTCCGTAAACCCACAACTTCTCTATAAATAAATTAAAAAATGACAGGGATATGAGACAAAGTGGATTAAATTCACTTAAAGGTTACAAATGGAATTTAAGTTGATTGTCTTCTCTGATATAGGTACAGACTTTCCCAGTAGTTATATGACTGAGGTGTTCAGACCTCATTAATGAAAGTTAAGTTATCAATCTATTTTCTTGTTTAACGTTATAAACCATTTTATACAATAAACTCATGGTGTAGATAAATCTGATAGATACCATTCTGAGCACATTTTGCTTAGTATTCAAATGGTTTTTTTTTTTTAATTTTTTTAAATTTTTTATGAAGGCTATAGGTATTTCATAGAGTCATGGGACTGTTGATGTAAAAGACATATACAACACATGCAACATTCGATCCATTATTTATGATCCAGAATATCATTCAAATTAGTTGGCTAAATGCATGACATTGTTGCAAGATCTCTTCTTTCTTATCCCTAAATTATATCCCTTTAAATAATCATTTTAAAACATACACACATAATGAATTCCTGGCTTAGAGGATCTCAAAGGGGTCATCTTGCATAGATGAGATTTCATGATTCAATGTCTTGGTGTCTGACTGAATCTGGAAGAAGGTGAAAGTGGGCAACTGAGCAAGAATATTCTAATAGGCTCTGTTTTAGTCTCTTGGGCTGCTCAAGCAAATACCATGCAATGTTTCAGCTTAAACAAACAATGTGGATTTATTTGCTTACAGTTTTGAGGCTAAAAGAAAATCCAAATCAAGGCGTCATGAAGACAATGTTTTCTCTCCAAAGACTGTGGCATTTTGGGGCTGGTTGCTGGTGATCCTTGGTCCATAGCAAGCACATGGCAGTGTCTCCTGGTCTTTCTCTTTTCTTCTGAGTCCTGTTGATTTTAGCTTCTGAATGCTCCCTCTCTGGCTCTATCCCCTTTGTGGTTTTTGCATTCTCTGAATTTCATTCCGCTTATAGAAAACTCTAGTAATAGGATTAAAATCCATTCTTACTGTGCTGGGCTACACCTTAACGGAAGTAACCTCATCAAAAGGTCCTACTTACAATGGGTTCACACCTGCAGGAATGGATTAAGTTTAAGAACATATTTTTCTGGGGTACATACAACTGTACTACAGGCCCTTAGGCTTTAAGAGTTCTCTAGTTTTATTCTATTTTAGTAGAAGGAACTCAGAGAACTTTGCTTCTTTCTTACCATTAAGATCTGTCACACTTCTGTCTTGACCTGGTCTTTACTGCTGTACAGTTTTCATTGTGACTGCCACCACTTGTTAATCAGCAGTTCCCTTACTCATGTTCATTTTCTGGTCTATCTATGTCCCTGCTACCATGGATTTTCCAAATAGATTGCCTGAATTTCTTTTTAAAATAAAATTTTATTCAAGTATATTATTGATGCATGAACATATATAAACAATAAGGGTATAGTAAAAGTTGTGAACTTACAAAACAAACATGCATATCATCATACAGGACTTCCATGCATCACCCCATCACCCAAACCTTGCATTGTTGTAAAACTTTTGTTACAAACTATGAAATAGCATTGCCAAAATATTACTGTTAACTATAGCCCATATCTTACATATTTTCCCCCAATCCACTTGATTAACACCCTGTATTAGTATTATACGTATGTTATAGTTCATGAAAGAAACTTCTCATATTTGTCCTGTTAACCACAGTCCATCGTCCACCACTGGATTCCCTGTGTTATACATAGCCACATGTTTTGTACACTCCATTCAAAGTGTACACTCAGTGGCTCTCATTTTCATCAGAATTGTGCTGTAATCACTCAGTCAAATTTAAAACATTTTCATTACACCTAAAGGAAAAATCCCATACCACCTTATGCCCCCTATAGTTCTCTTAGAATTGATATATTTTGCCATTGCTGCAAAAATATTACAATATTACTATCATCCATAAATTACATCAGTTGTGATTTTCCTGTGGAGCACCATATTCTTAACACTTTTAAAAGAACATTCTTATATTTATACTATTAACCACAATCTTCATCCACCACTGAAATCACTATGTCATATATGCCCTAGATTCTTCTTTAATTTCCTCTTAATTGATACTTACATCCACAGACTACCCTATTCAATCACAATCTCATTTATAAATCAGCAGTATTAGTTATATTCACTGTAATGTGTTACCATAAACTCTATTCATTTCCATACTTTTACAATAAACCTTATTAAAAATTCTATATACATTAAGCATCAGCTCCCATTCTCAAACCACATTCAATTTCCTAGTAATCTACACTCTAGAGTTTAACTCCATGAGTTTACTCATTGTATTTAGTTCATATTTGTGAAACCATGTAATATTCATCCTTATGTGTCTGGCTCATTTCACTCAACATAATATCCTCAAAGTTTATCCATGTTGTCACATGCATCCCTATTTCATTTCTTCCTACAGCTGAATAGAATTCCATCGTATGTATATACCACATTTTGTTAGCTATTCATCAGTTGATGGACACTTGGGGTGGTTCCATATTTTAGCAATTGTGAAAAATGCTGCTATGAACATTGGTGTGGAAATGTCAGTTCATGTCCTTGCTTTCAGTTCTTCTGAATATATTCCTAGTAATGCGATTGCTGGTTCATACCGCAGTTCTTTATACAGCTTCTGGAGGTACTGCCAAACTGTCTTCCACAAAAGCTGCACCATTTCTACATTCCCATCAACAGGGAAGTAGTGTTCCTATTTTTCTACATCTTTCTCCAGCACTTGTAGTTTTCTGTTTTTTATATATTATTATTATGGCCATTCTATAAGGTATGAAATGATATCTCATTGAAGTCAGCATTTCCCTAATAGCTAGTGACATTGAACATTTTTTCATATGCTTTTTAGCCTTTGTATTTCCTCTTTAGAAAAATGTCTACTCAAATCTTTTGCCCATTTTTAAATTAGGTTGCTTGTTTTTTAATGGTTAAGTTGTACGATCTCTTAATATAACATGGATATTCAAACCCTTGTTGGATATGTGGTTTCCAAATATTTTCTCCCAGCGAGCTGGCTGCCTTTTAAATTTCTTGACAAAGTCTTTTGAAGAACAAAAGTGTTTAATTTCGAGGAGATCCTGTTTATCTATTTTTTCTTCCAATGCTCGCACTTTGGGTGTAAGGTTTAAAAAGCTACCACCTACCACAAGAACTTGAAGATGTTTCCCTACATTTTCTTCTAGGAGTTTTATGAGTGTAGTTTTTATATTTAAGCCCTTGATCCATTTTAAGTTAATTTTTGTATAAGGTGTGAGATAGGGGTCCCCTTTCCTTTGCATATAGATACACAGTTCTTCCACCATAATTTGTTCAATAGACTGCTCTGGCCCAGCTGGGCAGCCTTGACAGCCTTGTCAAAAATCACTTGACCATTGATGTGAGGGTCTATTTCTGAATTCTCAGTTTGGTTCCATTGGTCGATCTGTCTCTCTTTATGCTAGTACTATGCTGTTTTTTATTTTTTTAATTTTTAACCACTGTAGCTAAGTAATATGATTTAAAGTTGGGAAGTAAGAGTCCACCAATTTAGTTCTTCTTTTTCAAAGATATTTTTGGCTAATCAGGGTCCCTTACCCTTAAAAATAAATTGAAAATTGGCTTTTCCATTTCTGCAAAACTGTTGGGATTTTTATTGGGATTACATTGTGTAAATCAGTTTCAGTAGAATTGGGATCTTAACTATATTTAGCCTTTCAATCCATGGACATGGAATGTCCTTCCATTTATTTAGGTCTTCTTGGGTTTCTTTTAGCAATGTTTTTTAGTTTTCTGAATACAGGTCCTTTATGTCCTTATTTAGGTTATTTAGGTTAGGTTTATTCCTAACTATTGTGATTCTTTTAGAGCTATTATAAATGGAATTTTTCTTTAACTTCCTCCTCAGATTGCTCATCAGTAATGTAGAGAAATGCTACTTATTTTTGTGTGTTAATCTTGTATCCCACCACTTTACTGAACTTCTCTATTAGTTCTAGAAACTTTGTTGTGAATTTTTTGGTATTTTCTAGATATAGAATCATAACATCAGCAAATAGCAACAGTTTTACTTCTTCCTTTTCTATTTGGGTGCCTTGATTTCTTTATCTTGTCTAATTGCTCTAGTTAGAACTTCTAGTACAATATTGAATAACAGTGGTGACAGTGGGCATCCTTGTCTTGTTCCCTACCTGAGCAGGAAAAGCTTTCAGCCTTTCACTGATGAATACAATGCTGACGGTGGGTTTTTCATATAGGAACTTTACTAAGTTGAAAAAAATCCCATCTATTCCTATCTTTTGGTGTGCTTTTATCAAGAAGGGATACTGTGTTTTGTCAAATGCATTTTCTGCATCAATTGAGAGGATTATGTTATTTTTCTTCTTCAATTTATTAATATGGTTTATTCCACTAATTAATTTTCTTGTGTTGAACCACCCTTGCATGCCTAGCATAAAACCTCTTGATTGTGACGTTTTTAGATTTGGTTTGCAAGTATTTTGTTGAGGACTTTTGCATCTATATTCATTAGAGAACTTGTCTTCTAATTTTCTTTCTTCATAGTATCTTTATCTGGTTTTGGTATTAGGGTGATGTTGGCATCACAGAATGAGTTTGGTAGTGTTCTTTCCTGTCCAATTTTTCAAAAGAGCTTGAGCAAGATTGGCATTAGGTTGTCTTTGAATGATTATCCATTCTGTCAAACTAAGTCTTTTGACTGGGGAATTCAACCCATTTTTGTTCAATGTCATAACTGTAAAGGCATTACTTACATCTTCCATTTTATCTTTTGCCTTCCATTCTCATTTCTTGCTATTGTCTGTCTTTTTACCCTTTAAGTTACCCTTAATATTAATCTTCATTTCTACACTCTTCTCCAAGTCTCTTTTGTTTTTTCCTTTAATGTTGTAACACCCGTTATCTCTCACAAATCTGGTCTTTTCATAACATAGTGTGGCAGTTTGGCATTGTTTATGAATTCCAAAAATAGATTTTGGATTATGTTTGTTAACTGGTATGTACCTGGGTGTGATTAAATTATAATTAAGGCTTTGTTTGGGCCACTTCAGTAGGATGTTGGGTCTCCGCCCCTTTGGTGGGTGGGGACTCAAAGGTAAAACTACATGGTAGAGCAGAGGAGTGAGTTGGAGTTTTGATGCTGAATTTTGAGCTGGAGCCCGGGAAGTGAACACACAGGAGAAGAACACAGAGGAATAGAGACAGCTCCTTAGACATGGCAGAAGCCATGGGGAGAGAGACAGAGCCATTCACCTGATAGTCTACAGCTGGCCTTGTGGAGAGAGCACAGCAGCTGAGCCCAGAGAGAAACGGAGTTCTAGGAAGAGAGGAATCTAAGAAGCCTGAACTCTTAACAAACGCCAGCAGTCATCTTGCCCCAACTTTTGGCAATAGACTTTGGTGATGGAAGTAACTTATGCTTTGTTGCCTGGTAACTGTAGGCTTATATCCCAAATAAATACCCTTTATAACAGCTGACATATTTCTGGCATTTTGTATCAGCATCCCTTTGGCTGACAAATACACATAATTTCTCAGGTTTATTTTTCCCTATGAAGACTTTAAACTCACCCTCATTTTTGAAGGACAATTTTGCCAGATAAGGAATTCCTGGTTGGTAGTTTTTATCTTTCAACACCTTAAGTACATCATATCACTTTCTTCTTGCCTCCATGGTTTCTGATGCTAGATCAATACTTAGACTTATTGAGATTCTCTTGTATGTGATGCATTGCTTTTCTCTTGTTGCTTTCAGAATCCTCTTTATATCTGGTATTTGTCATTCTGAAGAGCAGGTGTCTCAAAATAGGTCTACTTGGATTTATTCTGTTTGAGGTGCATTGTCCTTTTTGGATATTGATAATTAAGTTAGGAAGTTTTCAGTCATTATTTCCTCAAATATTCTTTCTGCCCCTTTTCCATTCTCTTCCCCTTCTGTGTATGTTTGCACATTTCATATTCAATTTCCTGAGACCCTGTTCCATTTCTTCCCATTCTTTTTTCTTTCTGTTCTTCTGTCTTTTCAAGCTCAGATGCTCTGTCCTTGATTTCACTAATTCTGTCCTCCATCAATTCAAATCTGCTGTTTTATGCATCTAATATATATATGTATATATTTTTTTACCCTTCATAATATTTATTTATTTTTTGGAACACAGGACTTTTTAATGCATTGGAATAGCTCTACATGATACTGGAATGATGGATACAGGCCATTATACATTTTGTCAAAACCTTTAAAATTATACAGTGCAAAACCATAACATAAACTATAGACCTTGGCTATTACCAATGTTTCAATATTTGTTCAATTGTAACAAATATACCACAATCATATAATATGTTATTAATAGGGGGAAATGTAAGAGGGGAAGATGGGGGGGGGGGTACTTGGGAATCCCTTATAATTTTAATGCAATTTTTCTTTTTCATTTTCTTTTTTTTATTGTGGGTAAAAATCAAAATTTTCACAATACATACCAATATTTCTAAAATGATATATAAATATATATGCATATATATGCATTTGCTTACATAAATGTTATTTTTTTAATGTATATATATATATATTTTAAAACATGCTTAGCTTACCCATCTAATATATTTTTGAAATCTCACCCATCATGTCTTTCATTCCCATAAACTCTGTTACTTTTCTTTTCAGGGTTTCAAATTGTTCTTTATGCTCACTCAGTGTCTTCTTAATATCCTTTATCTCTTTAGTCATATTTTCCTTTGACTCCTTGAATTGATTTAGGAGATTTGTATGATTATCACTGTTTAGTTGTCTTAGATCCTGTTTCTCATCAGTATATTTGGTTTGCTCTTTTGGCTGGGCTATCTGTTCTTATTTCTTAGTATGGCTTGTAATTTTTTTGCTGATATCTTGTCATCTGAATATGTTGTTGAATTTACTCTAATGTCCAATCTCTCTGTCTTGTCTAGTGGTTTTGTTTCATGGTTCTTCTTTGATTTTTTAGTTCAAGTTATTCTAAGTTTTAAAAATTGCCCAACTTAAGTTATCATAATAGGGCCAGAGACTTTTAATTGGGGTTAAAATCTACCCATAGGAGTTAGGTACAAGAAATGCCTGAAAGCAGATATTCTCCTGGCAGTTTCTGGGCTAGCCAGCAGATAACACTTGCTGGCAAATCTTTCCATGTAGGTGACTCTTCCAACCTTCACTTGCCCATGATTCTGTTCTGGCCAGAGCCGAGATTCAAAGCGGGCTCTGCTGAAGAGAAACCACTCTCCACCCTCTGCCATAACCTTCCTCTTCCCAGGGAGGAAGATATCAGTTCCCTCTCAATTGCCTGCAGTGAGGCACAGGTTTTATCCAGGCTGTTCACCTTGAGGGTGAGGGATGGGTGCTATTCCCCACTGTGGGGATTAGCAACTCACAGTTTTCATTTTGGCTTCATCTTTCTGTCCCTCACCCTCCTGGTAGGTGTGCAGCACTCTCCTGGTCTGCAGAGCCACAAGCAGTTCCCTTGACGATTTTTTGCCTTTCCTCCATTGTTTTGTAAGAGAGTTGAGCCCTGCCTACCTATTCTGATATTATTTTCCCAGAAATCCTCCTGTAGTTTTTTTTTAAATCATCTAAGAATATACATTCTTGGCATTCACAGGAAGACTCCACAGACACATGCTATAGTCCTTTTCCTTTAGGATCACAGTCAGAGGAACAATGAGAAATATGGTGAGTCATGTTAGTGACCTCTTGGGTTGAAAGCATTTTTGATATTTCCCTTCCACTGCCTTAGCATCTTAAAATCAGGCTACCTGGAATCCATGATGGCTTTACTTGGCTGCAATGTTGTAGGAGAAAAGTATTCAATCAATAGTGGAAATGAGGCCGGGGGTCTGCAATTGTGGATCATTTTGTCAAATTGATGTACTTATAGTGCTCTTTTACCATGGGAACTAGCTTCTACAGCATGTGAAGTATCATGACCTGGCATTACTCTACCTTTTCAAAGCAGCAGGCAACAGTTTACTTATAGAGCAACAAAAAAACAGCATAAGTACCCCCAGCACTTCAGGAGCTGAAATAATCACAACTTCCCTCTTATAACAATACCTACAACTGGTTAGACATTCACAAGACTTTTCACTTCCTTTGTATTTCAGTGTTTATGGGAGGGGTAGAGGAGAAGAAAAAAAGAAGGAATGAGAGAGGCAGGAATTGTAGTCAAAGATCTCAGCAGGAGGGAGCCTTTAGATGGAGCCTCCCTCGTTTTCCTCCAGAAGGATGCTATCAAGATCATAAATTACCAACCCTGGAGAGACAGCTTGTCTCTTTAAGGCCATTAAAGGGACCTAGATGAGCCAAGTTCCCAAATAAGCATTGAGGATTACCCTGCCAAGTGGAAGGTGACTGGCTATGGGGGATGGGGGTGGGTGGGAGAAACTGGTTTCTAGTACATCATTTTGGAGCTGTCCAATGTTAATCTTCTGATTTAAGCAGGAAGAAGTGGTGATGGTGATGTCCAGTCAGCTATTGCTTTTCCCTGATTATAGCAGGTGCTCTTAACAACTGAGGCTTATCCTTGGTATGAGAAACATGAAAGGTGAAGCATAAAGATAAGGAAGAGAAGTGGGTGGGCACCTGAGGGGGGTGGAACAGGTTTGGGGAATACAAGTATCATCTCAGCCCCCCAAACAGAGCTGCCTTTCTGTGACTATATCCTGGGAAGGACTTTTAGGCCTGTTCTTGTTCAGCAGAGGGAGTGTAGCTTCAGGGGCAGATGTCACTCTTCAAAGGCAGGAGCTAATTTTCTCCCCGGATTAAGGAGAAGATTCACGAGGTCAGTTGTGTGGGCTTTGTAACCCACTGGAAGCATTAATCAACCTTAAGACCAACAGTCCAGTCCTGACCATTGACAAATATCTATTTTAGGTTGACCCCATCCTTACTTACTGGAGGCAGGAGATGTTATTCAATGTGTCAGGGAACTGCTAGATGGCATTTTTTTTTAAGTTAACTTTTACAAAAGCACGTCCTTGGCATGTGAGCTCTGAGAGAATCTCAGGATCATTTCCTGGCAGGCGAAAAGCCCTTGCATAGGCCTTTGGCTGAACGGATGGGTAAGAGGCTTCACTGACTCTCACTTAGACAATCTGTGACCTGCCCAGTCCCAGTCCCCTCCTCAGCAGTGTCCTTCCACATCTGTTCGTATGTGCTTTTTAAAAAACAGCTTAATAATGAAATGCCTTTGCTGAAAATTCTTCAAAGACTCCTCATTTCCACCATCAGTACAGTCTTAATTCCTCAGGATGTATATGACCTTTATCTTAATCTGATTCGAGCTTTCTTTTCCAGCCTCTTCCCTCATCACTTCTCAGCCTCAACATTCTACTGCAGCCACTAGAAGCACTTGTCTCTCTGTGGATGTGCTATTCTCTTTCATACTTTAGTCATGCTGGTCTGGAATCTTGTCTCCTGCAACTCTTTCTCTGGCAGATGGATGCCCATGAACCAATTCCAATGTTAGCTCACTTGGAAAAGTCTCCCCTGATGTTCCAACAATTCTGCCCTTCCCGATTCAGAGAGATTTAGTTGCTTCCTCTGCTCTTCTCCCAAAGCATTTTTTCTGGATCTCTGCTACAGCACTTACTTGTGTTCTACAAATTAAGTTTTTTGTTTACATATCTGTCTTCCCCACTGAACTGAGAGAATATTCTCATTCAAGTTCTTTTCCCCCTCTTTAGCACCTAGTACAATACTTAGCAGAGAGATAGTAAATTCTTATTGGAAGAGAAAACGAATGAAGGCTTGAATGAATGTAAAAAAGGAGACATTGAAATAGAGGTATGGCATGTACAGCTAGGAAAGATCTGTCAGAGGTCACAGAATACCCTCTCCCTCCTCCTCCCTCCTCCATGCAATTTGCACCTAAACTGTTCTTTACTTTTCTGTTCCATCATGTCATGTTGCCCCCAATTGCTTTAGTCTGACGTTGACCCTGCATGACAAGTAGATCAACTCCTAATCTGCTGTAGCCCCAGTTTTTCTGGGACACTTGCAAGCTCCTGACAGAACTGGAGGAGAGGAAAACTGTCAGCCCTCACTTGTCAGCTTTCTGAGCAGCTGGCCCAGGGTTTAATTTGCACCTTGAAATCCCCCGGGGCCATTGTGGCTCTGATTGCTGCCTGAGGCCCCTTACAGTTTCTCTTAAGGAATAAGGAGAGTAGAGGGGTGTCAGCTGAGGAATATAGACGCTTTCTTAGCTCATTGCCAAAAAGTAGTTCTAAGATAGTGATGGGTGGAGACTGGCATTGCCAGGGAAATAGAAAATGAGGAATGAATAGACTGGGTTTAAAGTTTCACATCAAATTGGCGTACTAATGGGGAAATCGAGTGGGGAAATATTTTAAAAACACAAGATGAGTCAGTGTAAACAGCACCATCCAGAAGGCGGCACAAGATCCTCTCAGGGAGAAGCCGCAGAAGCTAAGCTTGACACAAGTGATAATAAAAGAGGCCCCTAAAGCAAAGAGATCTCCCCTGTCTGCTGGGTTTCTATCACTTAATCAAAACTGACTCCAACTACTGCAGCTGCAAAAAAATGTTCCCAACCTTCCATTAATTTCCATACAATAACCCTCTAATGGGGTAGCTGTTCAGGGGAGGAGGGCAATCAATCTGGCCTAATGACACACGGGAGACCTAGGGAAATGCAGACTTGGAGCAATTTCATGGCAGGTGCAACCTTGGAAAGCATTACCATTTTTCTAAGTTAATTTGTTCCCTTGATATGTTTGAAATCCATATTTGTACTTTAAAGGTCTAAAATGCAAGATGATTAAAAAATACAACCAGATTTTTGTAAACCTTTCAGCAGTAGCAGGTGATATATTAGCGTCTCCATCCTTTCTCTCCCCTGTGGGCAGGGGTCACTTTGCCTTCTTTTATCCTCTGCTGTCAGCTGAGGCCACTGTTGAGTCTCTGTTTTGTTTGCTATTTACATGTTCTCCCTGTGGCACCTGCTGAGGGGAACCCTTTGGTGGCCTGGGCTGAACCAATCCAAGAAATTGTAGTCAGACAGGTATATGCTTTCAGGGTGGGGTCCCCCACCTTGGAGGAGGAGGAGCAATGAAATCCCACGTGCTGATAGGTTGCCACCGGGTCACCATGTTTTGTCTTAGCCCTGTCTACAGCTCTTCCTCCTGCTCTCTTCCTCCCAGCCACCAGGGGAATAGAAACAAAAGCTGGTCATTTGCCTCCATTCAGTCCCTTCATTTCTCAGCTTCACTAGCTCTCCCTTGGCCTTGAAGATAGTCAAGACTTGCAGCCTGAAATTGGCCTGCAGAGTGGCACTGATACCCTGCCTATATTACCTTGGAAAATTCTTGTTCCTTTGAGAACTCGTCCTGGGAAAGAAAAGGAAAAGTATTCCCTGTTCCACTGAAACACACACACACATACCTTCCTACAAACACTTACTTGGACTAAAATGATAACATGCAGATTTTTGATCCCTAGTCTACCATCTTGCCAAAAAGCAAGTAGACTAGCTCTGTTTATGGAACATACAGGTATACTTCTTTCCCTCTCTTCTACCTTAATCTTTCACCGAAAGATTAAGAACTCTGAAAGAACCCTTTCTAGACCTTTGGGAATTCTTCTTCCCTCTTTCAAGTGCTTTAATCCCATTCTAAAAGCAGAAGTGTATCAGGAGCCCTGGTTCTTTCTAATGGGTAGAGCAATTCAAATAGCCAGAACCTCACAAGAAATAAGTGACAGTTCTTGCCTTTTAAGTGTAAAGACTTTGGATTAACCCAATCACATTCATGGATTTGCAGAGGGATCCAGTTCCAAGGCTGATCAATGATTCTTAAAGGATTTCATGATGTTTAACTATAGAATATGCCATACTATGGTATCAGTTTCCTGGAGAGAGAAGAAACTATCTCCTAACTTCTACGGCCAGAAGTTAGGAGATAATTTCTTCTGAACCATAATAATTAGCTCCTTGGGGGTTTTAACTTCCTGCTCAGAAAGAGGGAATTAACATTTGTTGTGTACTTAGAAAATATTCTTGTTATCACCTGTATTAGTCAGCCAAAGGATGCTGATGCAAAGTACCAGAAATCTGTTGGTTTTTATAAAGGGTATTTATTTGGGGTGGAAGCTTATAGTTGCAAGGCCCTCAAGAGTCCAACTCAAGATTGGTTTCTTACCCAAAGTCATTTGCCACGTGTTGAAGCAAGATGGTGGGCAATATCTGTAAGGGTTCTGCTTTTCTCTTTTCTCTTAAGGCTCCGTGGTCCCAGCTCCTTCCGATCTCAGCTATAGGCTGGTGGGCTTGTTCTTTCCAGGCCTTTTCAGTTGCTCAGGGCTCTGGTCTCTTCAGTTGCAAACTATCAGGTGAATGGCTCAGCTCTTTCCAGGGCTCAAGGATCAAAGTTCTCTCTCTCTATTCCCATGTGTTCTTCTGTGTGAGTGTCCATTTATATAGCCCACTAAGGGGGCAGGGACCCAACCCTGAGTTGCCATAATGATGTGGTAGAACCAAAGCCCTAATCTTGATTTTATCAAGTAAATGTAAAACCTTTGAATTTAATGCAATCAAAGTTTATCACACCCAGAGGAACAGACCAGTTTACAAACATAATCTATATCTCTTTTTGGAATTAATCAATAATATCAAACTGCCACACCACCTTACATTGGTATTATCTCAGAACCTTAGTGTGGTAGCCATGAGAATGCCCATGACAAGCCTCCAACTCTAGGGAGCATAATTGACCAAAGCTGCTGTCCAGTGACTAAAACTGGTAGGGATACTAAGGCAGACTGGGCCCTGGGAGTCATCAGGCTCCTTTTGGTTTTATCTTGAGGGCCCCTCGATGACTCTGCTGAACCTTCCTTAGACTGCAGGGAAGTCTAGGATGCTTCTGTCCCACCTTCTTTCTGTAATCCTTCCCTTGGAAGGCTCAGACTTGCATGGTGTTCTGAGACTCTCCCAGCCTCCCTGTACCCTTCCTATTTTCTCTTGCAGGCATTTCCTCTATAACTGTTCCTTCACCATGTTTAATCTCACCTTACTGTCTGCTTCCCAGCAGACTAAGTCACAGATATCAGGAAACTATCTCCTGGAAGATTAGAATTCAATTGGTTAAATTCATTGGCATCCAGGAGTTCAGAATTCCTTCTTCATTTTGCATTTACCAGGAAGGCTCTCAAAGATAAGGCCTGAGCTTTAAAATACAACCAAAGAACCTGTTGGTCCCAAGAATTCCTAGATTTTTCTCTTGGTTTTGGAACCTTCTATCTGTGTGTAGAATTTACTTTATTCTAGAATTGTGTTATTTTCTACTCCTTATCATGTGATCTGTGTATGGCACTCTAGGTAACAGGAGTTGACATTTATTGTTAAACATGCCTCTTGAATCACTCTGAGGGAGACCGTAAATGTCTCAGATGTGATTCCACATAGAGACTCAAAATGGCAATGTTATCAATACATGCAATTATGATTCTCCTATTCCTTTTGAAAGACTATTTTACAAGGGTTGAAAAGAGGCTGCAACCTTCCTCTTTGGTGAGGTGGGGTAAACAGTAAACTCACACAAACACTGTAGGGTCATTAAAGTGTTATTCTGGTCCAGCTTCAAGGACCAATTTTATTTATCAGGAACTCTTCCCTAGAGCAAGAGTTAAAATAACCTGGACAGATTCCAGGAACTGTTGTAGATCTTCCATTTTGATTTCTTGGAAATACACACGTTTTAATGCTATCATTTAACCTTTTGCATACCACACAAAACCCAATTTTGGTTCAAATCCCAAAGGAGAATATTAGGGATTATTGCTAACTCCTCTGTATACCTCTTTTATTATTCTGCCATTTATTGCCACTTGCATGAAAAAAAAAAAAAAAGACATGTAGAGATAGAGCTGTGACTCCCCGTCTTTGTATTTTCCTTTCATACCATTTCCTGGAAAAAATTTTGTTGGAATAAGGTAGTATTTTATTTTGTAGCAGAAGTCAGGATTTGACCAGAATACTTAATCAGAGAAGTTTTATCCACTTCTACTTCTTTTTTGGTCAGAATGCTTCTGATATAGTTTATTTCTCTATTAGACAGGAAAATTTAAAAACAGCCTTCTCTTTCTTTTTCTGCTTCTTAAAAAATATTGCATTTTTGATATCTGGGTTTAAAATATTAACAGAAAGCTTGCTTGTTGGCTCACTCTGAGTGAAAACATAGTGTCTGCTATCCTTGAAGTTTATTTATTTAGAGGGCAGGCATTCATTTATTCTGTCTTTCACAAATATTTTTAAAATTCAATTTAACAAATGTCTATTGAGCACCTGTCATATGCTAAGAGCCAGGCACACTGTAATGCAAACAAAATGGATAAAATTTCTACCCTCATTGTGGTTATTTCTAATAGGAGACATAGAAAATGAATAAACAAATAAATATAAAACCAGATGATTCTAACAGTATTTCTGTTGAAATAGCAACAGGGATGTAAGAAAAAGATAGATGTCATGGAAGAGTGGAGGGATTTTAGCTTGAGAAGCTGAGTAAATTTTCACAAATACTAGGGGAGAAGCAGGTTTGATGGCAGACAGACCCTGAGTTGGATCAAGAACCAAGTTTTGACATATTAAGTTTCAACTGCCTGTGAGACATCCTGGTAGGCATCATGGAGAAAGTTGGACTTATGAGTATGGAGTTCAAGGTGGTGGATAAGATTGAAGATGTGCATTTCAGATGATACTTAAAGCTTTGAGACTAAATGAGATTTCTTTAAAAAAATTTTTTTTTTCATATGTACATTCAGAGATTTTATTTCAAAACAAAGAACCACAATAACATTAGTAATAAAAAATCCATTTGGAAATATTCACAGCCTGGTCACCGAGAAATGGAAAAACCTCCACACTGAACTGAATTACTGCCAACCCACTGTTGTTGAGTGGCCAGAAGTAGAGGTGCAATTAGAAGGAAGGCACTTCTTCGAACAAAGCCCTACTCCATAGATAGGTGGGTTTTATCCAAAGACTCAATGACTAGAGAGAATGGTGAGAACTGAAAAGTAAAATACTGTCATAGGCAAGGAGTTTGGCTAAATTAGGGTCTGAAATAGTTAAGCACCAAGGAGGGAAAGGGAGATCACACAACATGAAAAAAGGGAAGACGGTGTCATCAGGGTCCTATTTCCATTTATGAAAAAATATCGGGAAACTAGATAACTGTGGAGACATCAGTGATCTTGCAGCAAGAATAAATCCCTCTATCTCATCTAACTCTCTGAGACTCTCCAGGAGTAGAAGCGAGTCTTTAGTTTGTTTCCTATCCCCTTAAAAGAATGCCTCCCTCTCCTTACCACCATCCTTCAGGGCCCTCAGGAAAGTCAAGGCCCTGATGTCACACTTTCTTTCCCACTCCCATTGTCTGAGCCCAAAGTGAAGGTGAGCTCTCATCCTCAAGATCTGGAAGTTCTCCCCCACTCTCCAACAAGGAAAGGTGGTAAGATGAGACTGAATTCTAAAGTGTAGGAGAAAACCTAAGATGCAAATCCCACCCAGCAGAGACAGTTATTTATATACATAGGGATGAGATTGAATCCATTCTATCCAAAGTGGGGGGTGGGGGTGGGGAGGGTAGGAAGATAAAAGAGACAAATTACCAATTAACTACTTCCACCCAGAGCAAAGTGACAGTGTACATACATTCATCCTCTCTCAAGTGTGGGCTACACTGCACATATACTCAGACTATCTCAAATGTGGTCTATCAGAAAGATTCAAGTTCTCTAAGGGTGATAAAAATAGAAACAAAAGCATGCCATGACCCTAAAACAACAAACTTAAATTAGATAATAATCGTTCAGGAAATATCCTCTCCCAGAGCTGAGGTTACAAATTCCAAGTTAACTATGAACATTCTCCTCTAAATTCCTTTAAAAAAGCTATTGGTTAAAACAAAACAAAAGTCAACACCTAAATTTTCCTAAAGAACAAAATGGAGAAATACTGAACCTCTACCAAGAACCACTATTTTAAGTTTCTCATCGAGGGCTCGCCCACCAGATGAGTGGTGGAAGTGTTTTTAAAAAAAACATGAGTCTGCTACAAAGGGAAGGAGTTGTTTGTTCCAGGGAGGGGAGAGAAGTGTTAGAAATAACCTTCCCTTCTCTGGACTCCACCCAAAATTAGAACCCATTAACGGCCATTAACTAGAATGCCCATTTTAGTAACAGCCCTAAATTTCAAGTAATACTACATATAAACTATAATCTTAAGAAGTTCCAAAGGAAATCAGTAGCTTTTTTTATACAGGCACATGACTTTTCTGAGAACTTAAGCTTGAGACTTTCTATCTGAAGGACAGAAATTATTAAGAGGTAATGTGCAAACTTCAGGCACCACTCACGTACCCTTCAATAATATATTACACTCTTATTTCTTCCCTAAATCCTTCCCTTCTTATTGTACCTAAACCTCTCCAGTATCAGTCTTCTTCTACCCTATAGCCTCTCTTTAAACACCTTCCTCTCCCTCAATCTCCTTAAGTTTTCCATTATTTTGGTAAAATTACTTTACACTTAAAAAATATATATATATTTATGCAATAAAACCAGAAGATAAAATAAATAAACTCAAGTGAATTTGCTCTGCAGAGCTGTATGGAAGCAAAGAAGGTGATCTCTTATTTAATCCTCCTCTGCCCTCCACACTCAAGTATACCTGCTTCCTGGCAAGTCTGAGATTGGGGGAACTACACCCCCACTCTTACTCCCTTCTATGCCCTTATTAGGCAACATTAGAATCTAAGGGGGAAAGAGCTGACAAAGTTGTCCTATGCCAAGTGGTCAATCCCTCCTGAAATGAAAGCAGGTTCACCCGGTCTCTCCTAAACAGAAGAGAATGTTCAAGAAATGAAATGTTTAAAAAGCAACTGAAGATATGCTAACCCCAGCATTGGGTTCACCTGTGTGCTTATAGATTATGTGTGATGAGAAAGGAATCAAGTAGCAGCATTCAGAAACAGTACTGGGTTACATCTGGATGAGGTCTCTCCTTCCTGCAGGGAGAGGTTGCTTTTCCATGTTGGGAGGGAGGTGGGAAGGAGGCATGACTTAGACATTGGTGGTGGTGGTCTCCTTTACAGGCTGGATGCTGTTCATCTCCACAGTAGGGCCTTTCCTGGCTCTATTGGCCTCTGCGCCTGCCCTTCAAAGACCCTTGTAATATCCTCAAAGGTCCTGTCACGGGTCTCAGGGACTTTGAAGAAGGTGAAGACCAAGAAGACAACAAGGAAGCCAGTGAAGATGATAAAAACGTAGGATCCTAAATAGTCTATAGCTGAAGGGAAGAGCAGTCCCACCAAAAAGTTGGAGGTCCAGTTGGAACAACCAGCCACTGCCATTGCAGCTGGACAGGGTCCCTGACTGAAAAGTTCAGCCACAATAAACCAGGGAATGGGGCCTGGTCCAATCTCAAAGAAGGCCACAAAGACCATGATGGCCCCGATGCAGACAAAGGCCATCCAACTATATTCATCCTTTAGTAATAAAGAAACAGTCATGAAAATGCAACAAACAGCCATCCCTCCGAGGCCAAGCATATGCAGAGTCCTCCTTCCTGCCTTTTCCACCAGAAACAGCGAAACCACAGTGAAGACAGTATTGACCACACCAGCACCAATAGTGGCATAGATTGGCTCCTCAACACCTGCATCTTTGAAGATTCCTGTAGAGTAATAGAACACAGCATTGATACCAGAGAGCTGCTGAGAGAGCTGAAGCATGATGGAAATGATGATGGGCTGTCAGTAGCTGGGTGCTCTAAAGAGTTCCAGCACAGTGATTTTCTTTTCTTGTGCCATCCTAGCACTCTCTTCTTTCATCTCGTGGATGTCCTGGCTCACATCCTGAATGCCCCACAACTGCTGAAGGACCTGCTTGACATTCTCCTCTTCCTTTCTGTTGATGAGCAAGAATCTAGGACTTTCAGGGCAAAATGGAAGGGCTACACTCTGCAAGACAGCTGGAAGGATGGTGAAACCTAATAGCACAGGCCACAGCTCTTCAGACCCCAAGATGACTTCCAGACCAAAGATCTGGGCCGCCAGAATCCCGATGACGATGCCCAGCTGGTTAAGAGTACTGAAGGCACCCCGTAGGGCAGTGGGAGATACCTCTCCAATGTACGTGGGCACAAAACCTGTGCAGAGTCCACAGAAGATGCCAATAACCAAGCAGCCCATGATCAGCATTTCAACCGACTCAGCTATTTTACAGAAACCCATAAGGCAGCCACCACCGATAGCCAGTAGGTTGACAATAAGCATTGAATTGCCCCTGCCAAAGCGGTTGACCAAGAGTCCAACGGAAAAGGAGCCAATCATACCACCAACAGAGAAGATAGCCACAGCTAAGGACCAGAGGGATGTGAGCAGCACCTCAGAGGGAGGATTTTCCATCTTGTCTTCCAAAGTGTAGTTGAGAAAGTCCTTTATGATCGTCTCAGGAGCATTGATGACTCCAGTGTTGTAGCCAAACTGGAAAGAGCCAATTGTGGCAATGGTGATGGCGAAGATCAGAGGTGCGGTAACCTTTTTTGTCCCCATGGTTCTAATTTATTCCTTTCGAATCCTCAATAAAGATCTAGGAGTGGTATTCCAGAAATACCCCTTTCAGGCAACAAAACCTTCAAAAGCTCTTCTGGATAGCAAGTTTTCCTCTATTCCTCAGTACCACTAAACAACCTAACTCCTCATCTTTAGCAGCATCACTACCTAAATGAGATTCTTGGGAATATATTGATGGAGAAGTTAAGCATTCAAAAAACTAAACTCTGGCTCTCCAACATTTGAGGGTCAGGCAGAAGAAACAGATTTATCAAGAGTCAGATAGAGGAAATATGTTCATCAGAGGAGCACTTATGGTGTGCCAGACACTAAGCTAAGTGCCAGAGATACAAAGAACAAAAGACATGAGACTTTAACCTCTTTGAGAATAGAAAGCATAAATCCAAAGTTTATTCTCTTTGGATTCCCAACACCTTGTACAGTGCCTGCCACACAGGACTTTGTTTAGCCAAAAAAATTTGAACCTGGGGACTATTCAGAGACTGACGATGAATCACAGATTGTGATTAATCCAGTCTTGTGCATAGGAAATCTAATTAGAAAAAAATAAAGTTCATAGTCCAGTGGGATAGACAGACAAGCAAACTAGCTATTACAACTTAATGCAACTGCTTCTCAAATGGAGTTTTGTACAAAATGCTTGGGAATGCAAGGGAGGCACATCTACGTATGACCAGGGCTACCACCAGAGGATGTGATGCTTCAGTGAAGAGAAGAATGGATGGATTCTCATCAAGCAGACAAGGCTGAGGGAGGGCATTTGTCAAATTGTCAAAATCCAATAATTTTGTTGTACAATTTCAGGTCATTGTTTCCAGGGTGGAGTGAAATTCTCCATTACATACTATCTGTATTTGTCAATCTTGACCTCATGTTTAGCCCATTTTCCACTACAAATATTTTATTCTCTTTTAAAATCTAAGCAAACATTTATTTAGTGTCTACTTCATGCATTTAATTCTTACCTTCCTTAAAGGAGCTTACAAACAATGTAAGAGAAACAGATTTTAACAGCCAGCTGTATGATAAGGAAGATAAACATATAAACATAGGGGGGACGGAGGTGGCTCGAATGGTTGGGCGTCCGTCTCCCATATGGAGGGACCCGGGTTCGATTCCTGGGACCTCCCGGTAAAAATAAATAAATAAAATAAAAAAAAATAAAAAAAAATAAAGCAAACATATAAACATAGGGATGAAGATGTGTGTAGGCATACAAAGAAACGAAGAATTGGCCCTGATTGAGAGGATCATGAAAAGCTGTAGAGAAGAATAACATCTAGCTGATAAATGGAATTTTGTAGGATAAGGTAGCAGAATGTATTTAGGGCTGAGGAAACAGCTTGGGCAAAGGCACAAAGGTTATAAAATGTTTAGTGATAGAAGAATAGGGAGATGTGATTGAACAAGTCATGTTTAGAGGAATGCCCCAAGAGACTGGCTAAAATGTTTGCAGTCAAGTCATGGAGGCTTAGGATACCATGCTGGGAAGTTTGAATTTAACTCTGTGGGCAACAAGGATACTCTTTTGTTTTTGGATAGCCCCTCAAATCCCAAAATAATAGGGGAAATTCTGGGTAAGCTTGGGAGAATTAGTTTAATAATGTTGGGCTGACATTTTTAGTCATGTGATCCCATAGAACTCTCAGATATATTCCCATATCCAAGACAGAAAATAAACCCTTTACCTGGCCATAGGACTTCTAAGCAAATACGGTGGATTGACCAAATATTTATTTCTGTCCTTCCCTAAACCTCATGAAAAAATCAGAAAGGAATAACAAAGAGGAGGTGGTTATAACTTGCAAACCTGTAGATGGGGAAATATTGATACTAAGAGAGATTATGCTCTTTCTTTATGTCCTGCTTCCTCTCTCAGGCTGGATTATGTAATCCTGTTGCAGTCGTTAATCCTGCTGCGGTTCACCCTTATCCAATTCTCTACGCTTGTTAGGTTCAGAAACAGGCATGCTATGTCCTTGTGGATCTGCTCAGCCCGGTTGGATATTATTCCTGCCTAAGAAGAATCCATTGGATCTGGTAAAAGCTTCATGTTCAGTCTCTGCCACAAAGAGAGTGAAGTGTTTCAAACCAGGAGTTCCACAGCCTGCTCCATGTGCTTTGCTGTCTTCAGGAACCCATCCTTACCTTCAGCTTCTATGTCCTTGAATAGAGGAAAGTTGCTGCTTGATCCTTCAAGAAAATGTTTTCTCTTTTATTTCTTACTACTGCCTCCTCTCCTCCAAATCTTAAAAACATGGTACTCTTCTGAGAGTTAAAGTAGTAAAACCTGTACATAATGCAACTGTAGAAGAAATCAGAACGGGATTCTGCAAATGGTCAGCTGAGTGATACGAGGACAATAAAAGTGGGGGAAGCTTTGGTGGGCTGGTCTTGAATGTAATTGACCTAAAGTAATAAAGCCTGAAGAAATGAACCAGCTTCTGCTCGAAGAGACCACAGCATGGTGATCAAAAGCATGCTTGGGGGATGCAGGTCTGGATTCAAATGGGGTGTTTTTCCTACGGGAGTCATTGCCATCAGAAGTGAAATAGAGATAATTGGTACATCACAGGTTGTGTGTCCATTAATGAGGTGACATCTGTAAAGCATTTAGCACTGTGTGTGGCACATTTAACAAGTGGGTCTACATGAAGCTGGAAGAAAGGATCACGCCAAAAAATTTTTTTTGTCCTTGTTAGTCTAACACATCCAAAGAACAAAGACACAGAACGTGGAGGAAATGAGCATCTCCTGAAAAGTTGCATTCATGTGGGACAGGTACAGTTCAGCAGGACTTCCTATTGCCTCGGGGCACTATGGTACAATCTACTCATTTCCCTTTACTCTATGTACTCATCAAGGCAACACTGTGGTAACTTTATTTAACATCCAGACTTTCTGGTGCCAGGAAGAGGGAGTTGTAAATATTATAATCTAGTATTCTTGTCACTTAGCAAAGAGTATTCCCATTCTAAATGCATGAAACTCAATTTTTATTTATCCATTAATCTCTTGAAAGTTTACTTTATGAGTCTTCATCTAATCTTGATCCTTTCTGGAGGAACTCAACAAGTGAGACCTCCTGCTCTAAAGTTGTACTGTTTTCCACCAAAATCTCCATTACTTCTCTTTCCCTTCACTTTCCAGGGATGATCTTTTTTGCCCACATGACTCTGGTTTCCAACCATAGATTCCCCCACCATTTGTCCTGTCCCAATCTGTTGCCAGGGATCTCCTTTGAGTCACTCCTGGGGCCCCACCCTAGCTGTGCTTAGGTCTTGCATCTGACTTAGCAATTCCACACGCATCCGCTCCTCCATCATCCATTAGGAGTCTGTTGTATGTATTATTCCTCTCCCCAAGATATCTTTCTATAGCTCAAGTAACTTCTTCCTGAGTTAACCTAGACAAGTTTGGGTTTTATAATAGGGTTCAGTTATTCTGGGAAACCAACATGTGGAATCACCAAAAAACATAGACATGAATGTGTTTAGAGACTTCAGAGTTTGGATCCTAGTTTTATTTATAGACTTGCTTATCTGTTCTTTCTTAAGGAACCTGTCTCTTAGCCTTTGCCCTTGTACCTTCTTCTTTTTGGACACTGGCGTGCCCTATCTCAAATCTCATTTTTAGAATTTTGGGGATTCTTTTTCTTCCTTGTTCCTGTGGGAGGCCTAGATTTATCTTGAGTTGGTTTTAGGTTAATGAAAAGCTTCTAGTTGAGGAACATTTCTACTTTTGTATACATCACCTCAGGCTTCTGTGACCCACTAGTGAGGCCTTTCAGCCCACCCATATATGCCACATATATTCAGAAGGGGCTGAGTGTTTTTACCACCCCAAGGAGGACCAGGATCAGGGAGGTCCCCCATCCTGGAACTGTGCTATACACTTATTAATCTTCACCCTGGGGAGGAACTCTATAAAATAGAGAACAGGAAATACGTTTGCATTTCTTTAGAAAGACTTGGGTTAGATATTCAGGAGAAATTTTTGACCCTGAGGAGGAGTGAAACTTTGGAACATAAGGAGATTGGGCAGATATTTGTTGATATTTTCATTTTTTAAAGAAAAGAGTACAAATAACTTTCCAAAGATAGGTGAAGTGCCATCCTGCCTGGAGGAAGAACGATGGGCTAAATGACTTCTCAAGGTCTTTCTTGACCCAAGAATTTTTATAACCAGTCATCCAGAAAATATGCTTCCTAAATAAAAATCAGCTAGTTGCACTTTTCCAAGTGAGAACTCAAAGACACCCTTTCAAGTGTCTAAATTTCAGTGATATATTGCTACTCCTCATTATGAGCCACAACACCTTTGCTCAGATGCTGGAATCTTTTATTATTAATACAAGCAAAAGTCCATTTCTCTCAGACACTTGGGCAATTCCCAGGCAACTTTGAGTGAGTCAAGAGGTTTGGTATGAATTGTCTGCCCAGATTGCGCTGTATCATGGGCACTTGGAAGAAATAACAGATTTTGTTCATTCTGGCTCAGGAGGAAGCAATATGGATTGGAGGTAAGGGCTCTGCATTGGGGATTTTAAGACTTGAGGCTGGACTTGGCTCAACCCCCTACCAGCTTGGGCATAAGTTCCTTTTCCTCTTTAGAGCAGAGAGGTTAGGGTGCAGACACTGGAGTCATCCTGGGTCCACCACTTATTAACTGAATGAACCTCCATAAGCCATTATATTCTAACTCGGTTTACA
>JAKSZT010053780.1:2670854-2718903 GCA_026826555.1 Tolypeutes matacus
TTTGTTGGGGAAAGGGCACAACAAATCATAGAATGCTATCAGCCCTTGAATTAATTGAAAATACATTTCCCCTCCCAGCACTAAACAAATGAGGGGCTTTATGTGTGATAACACTCACGCCCGCCCGTAATAGGTTGCTAAGGTTCCACTAATTTAAAAATCTCATTTGAAGATAGTTAATGGTTTCTGCATTTCTACAAAGCACTAGTCAGACTGCATTTCTGTGAACTTCAGGGTCTGTGCTGATTACTACTCAATTAGTTTTGATTCAATTCACTAAAGAAAAATGTCCATTTCATTAGTGTGGAGAAATAACCATTGGACACAAAATATATTTCCCAGCATTGCTATGGCAACTGAGATGACACAGCTGAGCTCAGAATGTTAATGCCTTCCCTGAAACTGTGTTTTTAACTCAGCATGTGACCATTAAGCTTTTCTGGGTAGGGGTAGCTGGTGCCAAGTTGGTTGCTACTGTGATTGGCAGGCAGAAGAATCCAAGAGACTCCCAAGAAAGCTCCCTTCCTGCCACGCACCTCCCTTGCCACTCCCCTAGGGCTGGGCATGTCAGCAGCAGCATCGATTGCTGCTTTGCAAGTCCCCAGGGCCCCTTTCTTTGAGACATGCAAAAGTCCAGCTGAAAGTAAAAAATGCAGTCAATCATTCAGATGTGTTTTTCTACATGTTGCCTGTTTTGCAGATATGTGACTACCTCGGTGAAAGACTGCCTTTTGAGCTCTTCATGAATACATTCCAGGCAACCTACGCTGGACCACATGGACAGAGTGGGGTGAGATGCTGAAAAGGTGTTCATGCACTTCAATAAATACTTGCATTCCAACTGCAAGACTCTGCCCCCTTACCCAAAACTTGACGCTTACACCCCCAGCCCGTGAAGGCAAAGGATAGGAAAGCAGCTTCTAAATTATAGAAAACAAAGAAATGGATCTGTTTGTATGGAGTAGGAGTCAAAAGCATCAATATCAGTCTTCAGGAATGATAGATGTAGCAATTATTTAAGCATTAATTTGGGTAGATAACCAAATTAGACGATAACAAAAATTTCATTTGGGAGACAAATTTTCCAGGTTAAACAGATAATTGCCCATATTTTCCCTTAAGCTATATCAACATAATCTTAGATTATCAATGAACAAATAATTGCTGTGCAGTATGTTGAAGGTTCCATGCCTTAGCATGCAAAGATTAAAGACATAGAGACCATGCCTTCAGGAAACAGTTTAGTTGGGAAATACCACGTGAACTACTGATGAGTGTCACTATTTACTGAGTACTCTGTGTTTGGCCGTGTACTGAGTACTTTATATGCATTATTTTATTTAATCCTCATACTGTCACAATGAGAAAGATGTTAGACCCATTTTACAGCCAAGTACACTGAGGCTTGAAAGGAAACTTAGCTATCCAATTACTAGCAAGTAATTGGCAGAGCTGGATTCAAACACAAACCCATCTGACTTAAAATCATCACTCTAACTACCACTTAAACTTCCCATTTAAAAGTCAGCTACAAAGAAATAGGAAAAACCAGAGCATCCTATCTCCTCCATTAACCAGATGTTCTACACACAGCTCTCTCCTTCTGCATACCATGGGGAGACGCAGGGCAGCAGAGCTGACAAAAGGCAGAGTCCAGTAGACTCGTTCTAACACAAGAGCAAGCTCACCATTGATTTCCTCATTGTCAGAGTCCCAGTGTCCCCTTACCTCCCTGCCACTGCCTTGGGATCCTGTGCATCTGAGCTTCTCTATTTTGAAACATCCTCACATCACCACGAAAAAATATTTATTAAGCTTCCATATGCATATTGTTCTGGACACCTGATTTATTCTTGCTCTCTTGACACCTATGTCATTTTCATTCTGTTTGCAGTTGCTTAACATGATTTCATGTCATTTTTATACATCTTCATATACTGCTCAAGACACACAGAACTCTCTGAGCCCATTCTTTTTGCTTGACCCTAACGATAACACCAGGTCCTGGGGAGAGGCGTTCTCAGGACAGGGACTTGCCAAATGGCTGTCTCTTCCAAATACAATATAGAGGTGACATGCAACGGTTTACCATCTAAAATCATGTCACAGATAAAACACACAATGGTCACACATGCCACTCTCTCTGTTGGCTTTGATGCTAGATCAGCTCTTGTCAAAATGAGTTCTAAGAAAACCTAATTCCTTGGTATGTTAAAGGGTGTTAACAAGAAAAAAATAGGAAGGGAGAGAGGGTCCTTTGGTCAATTACGTTTAGGAAACACTGGATTAAACAAAGTTAATCAGGTTTTTTTACTGCAAGCGTTCTGGGAGCTCTTAATATGCTAATATACTGTGTGACTCTCCAAGAGAGGAAAATGGGAGGAATGTTATCCACAGAACCATTTTTAACCTGGACCACTAAGAGACTAGTGCTTTGTGAGCTTTGAGAAAGACAGAGGTGGGGTCACACTAAGAGGCTAATCTACATACCTGGGTCAGGAAATCTGGAAAATCAGCATGGTCACTGGGAATTCTCTTTGCATGAAGATTGCTAAACTGTGTAGAAGAAATGTTAAGGAGGATTTCTGGTCTGATATTTGAGCCCAGGAACTGGGAAATATGGCTACCAAACAAGATATAGTAAAAAAATATCTGATCCTGTGGCAGTTTGATGTAATTATGAATTCCAAAAATATAATTGAATCATGCTTGTAAACTGATCTGTTAATCTGGGCATGATTAGGTTAGGATTAGGGTGTTGAGCCCCACCCCTTGGTGGGTGGGGAATCGAATATAAAAGGCAAGGCAAAGGACAGTTGAAGCAGTCTTTTGAGAAGCAGTTTTGATGTTGGAAAGAAGGCCCCAGGAGAAGAGAAGCAAGCCGTTTGCCTGATCGTCTACAGCTGACCTTGTGGAGGAAACAGGAGCTAAGCCCGGAGAGAAACGCAGCCCCGGGAAGAGAGGAACCCAGAAGCCTGAACCCTGGCAAACGCCGGCAGCTGTCTTGCTCCAACACGTGGCAATGAACATTGGTGAGAGAAGAAACTTAACCCCTAATGGCCTGGTATCTGTGGGCTTCTACCCAAAATAAATACCCTTTATAAAGACCAACCCAGTTTTGGTATTTCACATTAGCACCCCTTTGGATCTAATACAGATCCCAATTCCAGAAAGAGTGGCCCAAATAAGCTGGAAACGAGTCACCCTGAGGTAGAAAAGAGCTGAAATAGCTAGAACCTATCTTAGCACAGTGATTTTTAAATTCTAGAGAAAGCTTCAGTCTAGAATCGCATACTTTGAAATACAAATGTCAGAAAACCCTATGGAACTGGTATAAAAAATAGGCACGTTAATCACCTCAGATCCAGGCTCAGATCTGTAGAATCTCTGTGATTCTCTTGGCTTCATCATAATTTATGGGATAGTTTCATCCTGTATCATTTCCAGGCATCACAGTTATACAACAGTGTTGAGTGGAAGAAGGGGTTCATCTCTTTCTGTGTGTCTACTTCTGTCGATAAGAAAACCTTTCCCAGAAACCTCACAACCAAATTTCTTTGAGTCTCATTGGTTGAGATTAAGTCATCTATCACAAATCAGGATTTGCCTGTGAGTCTTGTGGAAATGGGAGCCATACAAACACAGTCAGAGCTTTGCGGGCAAGGAAGAAATGGGAATGGATGAAGGTTGGGAGACCTCAGTATCTTGCTCTGGAGACTTTTTTCTTTGAAGCTGTTTAAAATTCATTTTAATCAAAATTTTATGAAAGTCAAGTTGTAAGGAAAGCCTTTACAGTGAATATGAACATCCCCCCACTCAATCCTACTACCCAGCAGCACCTACATTTCATGTGTTTTTGGTGGTTATTTCCAAAACTTTAATTAATACCCTTATGTCACTATTTCTTCTATTTTAAATATTATTTACATCTATAGAGCTTGACTAGTTAGCTGACTACACCTTAAATAATCTGCTCATCTTCTCCTTTCCCTCTTCCAATCAATATTTGATCATGAGAAATACCTTTAGTTAATCTATTTGTGTGGGTTTGTTTTTATTTTTATTTTTTAAAGAATATACTCTAACATCTGCTTGTTTCAATAACTTTGGACAGTTCTCTTAATTTTTCACCAAGTATATTTCCTTTGCCCCTTCCCAACCTTCATATTTTGCATTTGTATTTATATTGTCACTGTTGATAACCACATCATAATCCAGAACTGTAATTATTAAGCATTTTGTGCTTTCTTTATAGTGCATATAATGTGGTTGATGTCTGTAACGACTATATTACTATTTGTCACCACAGAGCTGAGCAGTGTGGGAAGACTACATTGTCATCTTTAAAGTCTGGTATTGTTACCTCTGTGCCACTCCAAGAATGTTCTTAGCATCAAGGCTAATTGGATTTTCTTTTCTTATAGTCCAGTAGCTGATCAAGATCATGTTACCTTTTAGTTAGATTCATGTTTGGACCATGCCCTCCCTAAATTAGTACTTGATGAGTCTCAAATTATCTTTTCCTTTGTTTGTTGACAATAATGTAGCTTCACCATATTCACTTTTTTATACAGTACTTAAATTGTATCTATTGCATGAAATCCCCTTTTATCCCAAAGGATATACCTCCAGTACCCTCAAACTCCTGCTTCAACCTTCACCATTTGCTGTCTAGGAACTTTCCCTAGAACTTTCTCATATCACATTCCCTGATTCCAAGATCCCACATCATCCCCTTCTTTGATTCCCTCAATTTACTAGTCAATAACTTACTCAGAAAGCTTACCTAAGGGGCAATGTTCTAAGTTCTTGAACGTTTATTATCCTTGTTTTGCCATCAAAGTTTATTGATAGTTGACTAGGACTAGATTAGAAATCTAGGTTGAAAAGTGTTTTTCCTTAAACATTGAACTCATTTCTCCATTGCCTTTTGGTTTACAGAGCTGTTGCTGAGAAATCCAAAGCCAGTCTGATTCTTTTCCCTTGTATATAATCTGCTTTTTCATTCATTGGCTTTTAGAATCTTCTTTGTAACCTTAATGTTCTGAAATTGTGCAAGTATATGTCTGTGGCAGTTTGATGTAATTATGAATTCCAAAAATATAATTGAATCATGCTTATAAACTGATCTGTTAATCTGGGCATGATTAGGTTAGGATTAGGGTGTTGAGCCCCACCCCTTGGTGGGTGGGGAATCGAATATAAAAGGCAAGGTTAAGGACAGTTGAAGCAGTCTTTTGAGAAGCAGTTTTGATGTTGGAAAGAAGGCCCCAGGAGAAGAAAAGCAAGCCGTTCGCCTAATCGTCTACAGCTGACCTTGTGGAGGAAACAGGAGCTAAGCCTGGAGAGAAACGCAGCCCCGGGAAGAGAGGAACCCGGAAGCTTGAACCGGCAGCTGTCTTGCTCCAACACATGGCAATGAACTGTGGTGAGAGAAGAAACTTAACGCTTTATGGCCTGGTATCTGTGGACTTCTACCCCAAATAAATACCCTTTATAAAAACCAACCCATTTTTGGTATTTTACATTAGCACCCCTTTGGCTGACTAATACAATGTCTAAGTTTGGTCTTTTAATTTTTTAATGCCATTCAATCCTCACTGATTCCGTTTAATATGAAAACTCAATCCTTAGCAATAGGAAATTTTTAAAGTATAATTTTGATAATTTTCTCCCCTCCATTTTCTATATTGTCTCTCTGAAATACTTTTTAGCTCTTAGAGCTTCTGAATCAATTCTATATGGCACCTATAGTTTCTCAAATTTTCTATTTCTTTCACTAATTTTCTAGATTCTAGGAGAGTTCTTCAATTTATCTTCCCACTCTTCTATTAATTTTTTTAAACCTTGCCAGTTCTGTTAATTAGGGCAACCTTATCTGCTGTTGTAGTAAATAAACCACAAATTTTCAGTGGATTACCTCAATAAAAATTCACTTCTTGTTCTTATGCCTGTTTAAACACAGGTGTCCTGGGTTAACAGGTAGCTCTTTCACATGGGAAGATTCAGGGATTCTGACTCCTTCCATCTCCTGGCTCTGCCATGACCCAAGGCTGCACAGACCCCCTGCACACAACTAGAAGAAGGGGAAAAAAGGAAGCAAATCTCATTTTCAATGACCTTGATGTCTTAAACATTACTTCTGCTCACATTCTATTGGTGAAAATAGCCCCATTTAGAGACAAGTTGGGAAGCACTGTAACTTCTTCCCCGTAGTGACTATACCTTTGAAGGAGGAGTGCAAATTTTATGCTCAGTTTATGACCATTAGCAGTCTTTGTCATAATAACCAAATTTTCTTTTTCTGCGAGCACAATATTGTCCCTTGCTTCTTCCTTTTACAGAGTATACTTTCTTCTTTTGTTCCTAAATAATCCCTTTTCCTCTGGAATCAGCTCTTCTTTTTTACCATTTTCTTTCAAGCTGTTGTTTTCTTCGTGTTCTGATTATCCTTGTTTGTCCATTTATATTAAGGAATGGAGGAGTGGGCTGATTATTCTGAGTAGCTCAGTGGATTTCATCTACAGTGTGTGGTTATGGTTCTCCCAACAGGGAAGACTGACTGGGGATGCCTTTGGACATGAATGTGCTTATCTACCAGCAGCTTAACTCTAGGTTACATGGAATTAAGATGGGAGGGTCAGCTGGTGACTCCCCTGGTACCAGAATGAACTCCCTGGGTACCAGAATAAGAAAGCCTCTGCTCTGGGCCACAACTCCCATACCAGAAACCTTGGTTATTCTCAGTAAGTTCATCTTTAGAGAAAAACATCGAGGTTTCTCTCTAGAGAATAATACCAGTTTGCCTATCACACTGTGGACAGGTTATGAAAGAAGAGGGTCGATGCAACTGGAATAGCTTTCCAGAGATAAATCATGGATTAATCTTCCTTTTTGAAATTACTCTTCCCCCTTCTGTCTTCCTTATTTACTGAACCAAGTTGCAAACATGCCCAGATTTTCCCTGGCAGGCCAGCCTCACCTGCACTGCAGCCTCATCCAGCAAATGTTCAAGCTGAGCAGCTTCCCCCACTGTCTTTCATCTGTTAACGTGCTTCCATACATCCCGTCTGATGGGCTGAAATCCCTCATCTGATAAACCTACCTCCCCTCACTTTTGCTGTTAGTGTTGAATGTTTTGTCGTCTCCTTTCAAGTTATCACTTTGACGACATCTTATGAGGGAAAGGTCTCAGTTTAAGATCTTAAGCATAACTAGAAAAACACTTGCAAATGTCCTTTGAAGAACAAGCACCACATTTTATGAGAAAGGAGGGCTATAAAAAAATTAAAAGTGGAAGCTGATAGGTTCTAAAAGAATGTTTGTTGGCTTTGGGAAAACATAACTTCTCAATTTACATTGCCCAACTTTATACATTTATTTATCCATTCATTTTTTCAATAAATGCTGAGTGTTTATTTTCTACTTTTGACTATGCCATTTAGCCCAGCTGATCTTCTAGACCCTGTCCTCCAGGAACTTAGAATTTATGGGCGAATCTAGCATTTGAAAACTTGAATTTATTTTTCACTGTTAAAAGATGTTTGGGATGCCATGGAAGCATATAAAAAAGCCCTCCAAACCAGACTTTGTATGTCATGGAAGGACTATTGGATGAAGTAATCTGAGGGATGAAATTGTATTACCACATTAAGGTATGGGGTGGGGTGGGAATAAATGTTCCATATAGAAGGAACAGATAATCAGAACCCCAAAGTGGGCTCCCTCCTGCTTATATGTATAACTTCACATATGACTATTGACTCTGCTTGGAATGCCCTCCCGCCCACCATTTCCAATCCACCAAATTGGCAAAATCCTTAGCTCAGGTATTCATCCACTCTTTGAGCATTCCCCGACAGATCTAGGAATTTTCCTCCATTTGCCCATTATACCGCATATATTCCATGAGTACAGCAATGGCATACTCTGTAAAAATCTTTGGCTCCCTCCCTATATCTCCAACTAGTCTAACTCTCCCTGAGAGCTGCAGTTTATTCATATTTGTACCCCGTGCATTAGCACAGTGACTGGCATGTGTTAGGTACACAATTAATAATTGATGAAGGTTGAATGATGAATGAATAAATGGATGAATGAATGAAGTGGAGGAATTGTGACAATATATCGGTTATCCTTGGTTGTTCACAAGTTTGGTGTGACCTAGCAAACAAAGGCTGAGAGCTTGAGTGATTTACAAAGTCACTTCTATGCATCATTGGTACAAACACTTCTGAAAGAAAAAGGTATGGGGAACTCCCCTAAAACTGCTGCCACCTACAAGAAAACATAACAACTATTGACTTAGTTTACAAACTCTGAAATTATGAATGAGCAGGAATCAGAAAAGTCTCTAGTAGAGTAGCTATCATCATGCCAGTTTTATCACAACTGTTTACCTTACTTCCGCAGGTGAAGTAGACATCCAAGAAAATATAAATTCCCTCTGGTTGTGTATAAGGTTGGTGCCAATGATGAAAATTTGTTTTAGACGGGGCTAAGGAAGAAGAGGACTGAAATTTGGGGGTGCTCCAGTCAACTCAGACTGAACCTCCAGTTCTTCTTATCATATATCAGCAAGGGTGTATCAATGGGTTAGGTTATTTTTGCTACATGGTATGCGCACGTTATGAGGATGTATGTCAGATGGACCTTAGTGTAAGGGAAACAGGATATAAGATCAACTGCAGGAGAGCCTTAGCACCTAGTCAAGCAGGTACCAAAGAAAGATTGTATGTTTACTGGAGAACATGAGGACACTGCTTTTTCAGGGGTATTTAGAGAACACAAGCACAGCCAGGGCAGTAAACAGCTGTGCTCAAAAAGCAACACAGGGGAAGTGGATGTGGCTCTGCGATAGAGCTCCTGTCTACCACATGGGAGGTTCCGGGTTCAGTCCCGGTGCCTCCTAAAGAAGACGAGCAAGACAGCGAGCTGACATGATGGGCTGGTGTGGAGAGTTGATGCAACAAGAGACACAAGGAAGAAAACATAATGAGAGACACAACAAAGCAGGGAGCAGAGATGGCTCAAGGGATTAGGTGCCTCCCTTTCTTATCAGAAGTCCCAGGTTCAGTTCCTGAGCGCACAGTGGAGAAGCACACAACGAAGGAGTTTGACAACGAGCACAAACAATGAAGGGGTAGGGAGAAATAAATAAATAAAATGAATCTTTAAAAAAAAAAAAAAAAAAGCAACATAGTGCTGAAGGCAGCCGAGTGGATAGGGTGGATAAGGCCGTCACTGTGAATGACTTAGTAGACAGAGTGAGACCCTGCTCCACTATAGCAGTCTCTGCTTTGTAATTACTCACTCAGTTAGTATTCAAACCTGTATCCTGAACACACAGAAGAAAGGCTGAGAACCATGGGGATTCGATTGTAACTAGTTATTTGTCCTATATTTGCACTTTTCTGCTAATTTTTGTATTTGGCTAGGTAAAATGCATTTATACATTTCTAACCCTCTATTTAATCACCAACACTGAATGCTTATTAAACTTCCACAATTGAAAATTATCTCTATTATTAGGGTGACCCTATATGCTAGTTTGCCTGGGACACTCCTAGTTTATACTTGTCCCAGATCCTGCACAGTTTAGCATTCATCCTACATTTTTGATTTTTTAACAAAGTATTAAAATAAACTAGGATGAGTGTGGTAATTTTCAGTTGGTACTCCCAGCCTCTGTTTGGGTCTTGTCTAAGAGTACGCAGTGAATAGAGTTCTGATTAACACATATTTAAATCTGAAAGACTGAAAGACAAGTGATAACCCAACCTACTTTTCTTTTCCCTTTCCAGGCATATGTTATCAGCACCTCCCTGTCACAAATAGCATGCAAGTGAGTAAAAAGAAGTGGGCTCAGCTTAAGTGGCTAGGAACAGCTAACCCCTCTAGTGGCAGACAGGAATCGGAGTAAGTATTCAGTATTTCGTCCCCTTCTGGCCATACGGTGTACCAGTAGCCAGTTGTACTGTGAGCAGGGCGGACACCAATCACATATCCGGTGAGTTACATGAAGTCAGTGAGTCAGTGGAAATCAGTGAAATCACTATAGGCCTGGAATACATGAAATATGTGCAGGAAATATCGACTGGACTGGATCACAGAGATAGCAGTCTGAACACTTTTGGTCAGTGTTTTTATTATTTATTATATGATATAAATCCACAACTATGTATTTATTTTATTGTTTAGTAATACTTTGTCTTATTTTGTCCTTTACAAAGCAATGAGTTCAAAAAATTGCACGTTTGATGAAACATTAAATACTGAATTTATATTTCTTAAGAAACTTGGTGATGAAGGTTTAAATTTCACAAATTACTGGTTTATATTAACCATCTACCTGATATCACTGGCAGACAGAAGTATTCTGAAGAAGTATCAGTATCTAATTCAAAAGTCAGTAGTTATTTTAAGAAGACTATTCCCAAAGATAGCAATTTAACAAGTACAGCTGCAGAAAGTTCATTTACAATCTGGGAAAGATGACTTTTCGTTTGAATCAAATGAGTATTTTTCTAAATTAAGTTCACTTATTTTTATTTCATATTTTCTTGTGTATGTGTGAACGACAAAGTGAGAGCTAGTGAAAGTGTTGGCTCTGTTAGCTGGAGAACTTCACTAAGATGATGTCAGTTTTACATCAGTGCCATGAGATGCCTCAAATAATTCTTTTTAAATATCATTCTGTTTGGGGGAAATTTTTAAATCATTGTAAATGCTACTGTAAATCTGGGTAAAAGGTTCAATTTTGAAGGTAGTTACTTGTTTTTACAATAATGATATGATACAAATTTTGATAGAGCACAATATTGTGGTAAAACAATGTTCTATTATAATTAAATTAAGAAACTTATGGAGTAGAATTCTACTTGGAATTTTGTGATGCACATATTCATAATTGTGTCCAAATAAGCTTTGATAGTCTACCAGCCAAAATAGAAGCTGTATTTAAAGTAGTTAAGTTATAAAATTTTTGTTACAAAATTCATGTGGAATTTTTTTAAAAAAGAAAACTTCATTAGGGCAGAGGATGTTTCCTTTCTTTGCAGTCGAACACCATCAGATTTCAAAAAATGTTTTCAATTCTGCAGAATACTTTGTAAATCAACCAAAACATCCTACAATAGTATGAACTTTTTAAAAAAAGTAGTCCTCTAAATTAGGATTGCATTTTATTTGAAATAAGCTGCAAATCTTTAATCAAAATGTTCAACCAGTGGAACACCAAACAACTGCAGGTTTTGAGGTGCAACAAATTGTAAGAATTGAAAGAAAACCTTGAAAACAGAAAGATGCTGAAATTTAGCCCCACAAAAGAAAAAGAAGGGCTGAATAAATTAAATTTATGAGAAAGAAGCCATGAAATATTTAATTTTAAAATTCTATAATTACACTTTGGAATATTTTGACCTCTGGGAAGAATCCTTTGATGGAATTCCCTTTTTTTATTTAGATAAATTTATATTCCATACTGGACTGGAACTACATTGATATGGCCTTCAAATTTTGTAGATAACATCGCAAGTTTTATTTGATAGAAATAATTTTGAAGAAATAGAGGCAAAAAGACAGTATATGTGAAAATATTGGGGCTAATATATTTATACACTTAGATACGAAACAATAATATAAAATTCTGCCCAACCAAATTTGCTCTGACTTTACCAGGTGCTTCAGTATCTGTGGTGTTTCCTCAATTGAAAATACGACTGCCTATAAAGAAAAGTCAATTGCAGTTGCCAAGAATTTCAAACTTATTAACTATAAAATGTAGCTTTGAAGAAGATTGCAATCAATTTTATGGAAAAATATAAAAAAATAAAACGTATTCAAAAAAATCATTCTTCAGAAAAATACCCATGTCCTTGTATTAGAGACTGGTAAAACCAAGAAATGAAGTGTGTGAAGATATAACAAGAATAATTATTCTATTTAAGTTATTTGTAATGTTTACATAATAGAAAGAAAATTTATTTTACTTTGATGTGTATGATACGTTAGTTGTATTTTTTTTTTTTTTTTTAAGATTTTATTTATTTATTCATTTATCCCCGCCTTGCTGCTTGTGCTCGCTGGGTCAGCTAACCACGCCGTGCGGGCGGGCTTGCCTTCACCAGGAGGCCCCGGGAACCAAACCTGGGGCCTCCCATATGGTAAACGGGAGCCCTACTGATTGAGCCACAGCCGCTTCCCCGTTAGTTGTATTTTTTAGAAATGCTTGTACTTTTGAAAATAGTAGTTGAATAGAACTAATTCATATATCCACCAATATAATAAAAACCTATTGAAAAAGTAATAAATAAATATTTCAAAATTATATCATTTAATTAATTTAGCCCTCCCTGTCACCTTCCTTTTGTATAGTTGCATCTTGTTTCCAGTGTACTTAGTGGTAGACAATTTCTCTCAGTGTAACAAGCCAAGGTTGTGGTTGTGATCTCAGAGCTGCTGTCCCCAGTGACTGTATTGTCCTGTAACACTCCTAATTTATGGACTACCTGGAAAATAAGAGACACTAGCTGCAGTCTCGTCCTAGATTGCAGCACATGAACTACCAGAGACATAAATCTCTAGCAAAAAGAAACTAAAAAGATGATGGAGTTCAACTCTGTCACTCTCAGGCGCACAAACTCCAAAGTAGGGACCACTGGCAAGGCACCAAACTCTGGAGCTATTTCCCTGACCATAGGACCTGGGTGTCTCCAGAGCCCTCAGGAGCCCCATTATTTGGGATAGTATCCACTTTGGCAGTCTATGAGATCCTGCTGAGACGTGCATAAGCGTTACCTCTGGGATGACCTCCCGACTCACTTTGAAGTCTCTTAGCCATATAAACTCATTTGTCTTTACATTTTCCCCCTTTTATTCAAGATGTTTTTCCAATTCCATTGCAAGTTGGTGCATGGTAGTAATGGACATCACCACCTAGAATCCTCAGGATTGGGAAATGAACTATGGACTAAAGTGGACTTACTGGTATTCTGCTATGGACTTATTTGTGATTCTAGCAATGGAAGAAATTACAATATTGATGTGGAGCCAGGGACCACTGGAGGCTCTAGAGGGAAGGAGAGAGAAAAGCAGTTGTAATACAGGGGCTTTTTCGGGACTTGGGAATTATCCTGAATGACATTGCAATGACAGATATAGGCCATTTTATATCATCACATAACATGCAGAACTGTGTGGGAGAGAGTGTGGTCTACTATGGTCCATGCTCAGTGGCAAAGCCCCAGGATACGTTTATCAATTCAATGAATGTGCCATACTAATGAAGGGTGTTTATGTGGGAGGGTGTGCGGCATATGGGAATCCTTATATTTTTTGTGTAACATTTATGTAATCTAAGTATCTTAAAAAAAAAGAGACAATGGAATTCAAACCAATGATATTCCTGCAACTCCCATTCCTGGAGCAGCTTTACAGTATGCCAGAAAAATAATCTTCAACTCTTTTTTTTTTTCCATACAGTAGATCTTGGAAACTAGGGGATATTATTTTCTTAATCAAGGAGTCAGTGTAGCAAAATGTAATTTTATGAAGATTCTAGGTTTTCACTCTTAAGAGTAAGTGCCCAGTTCTTAAAATGTACATTCTGGGACCACACAGATTTTTGCAAAAATTAATTCTTTTTAAAATATATAAATACAGTCATTTTGACACTATAGAAATGTTTTTTAAGCATCTCTACATGTGGTCTTTGAATCTAACATTTTAGTTCTAAAAATTGTAAGCTACTCACATGGTAAACTATTATGGAAATCTAGATTCTCTACAGATAAGGCAATAGGTAAGAGGGGCTCAAGTGATAAGAAAAATCTTGACTGAGAACTTAAAAACAATTTCCAAGAAAAGGATATATTTAAATGTTCTATTAAATTAAAAAATAATGGTGTTTAAAACATTTTTATAAAATTTAACAGTAAATTAAAAGTAAACATTACAGTAAATATAAACAGTAAATGTAAAAATAATGGAACTAGCATTTTCAACCCCTTTTCTTAGGCATCATAAATAGTGAGATTGTTTTATTAAGCAGTGAGCTGGTTTTAAACATACTGTATTTCGATTTTCTCTTTCTTGGAGCATATACTATGTGTCACTTTTTAAGAGGACCACTGCCCCATCTGCAAACATGTAGGTGTCTGAATCTGGGCTTAAAAAAAATAACCAATTTCAAGAGCTTGTTAGAGAGTATGAAAGTAGATTCTTCTTCCTTCTGAATAGAATTGAGTTAGTTGACTCTTCTCTGGCATATTGTGGAGAAAGCAGGAGCAACCTGTGGATAGCAAAGTCATATGAAAAACAATTGTTTCCATAGCTGTCAAGAGGAGATCTATTTTAAAGGCAGGAATATTATGCACCAAATGATTTACATACCTAATTTGACTAATGCCTATTGAAAATAGTCATTTTAAAGATGAGCAAATTCTCTACTCTGAGTAACTAGCCCAAACTCATATCAAGTAAGGATTAGAAGCAGGTGCCAAACCAAATGTAGGTAACATATTCTCCTTCATTCCAATTACACCACCTCCCACCTAGTGTTTTTTGCACATCTCTCCATCATTCAAATCACAAGTGGAATCATTGGAGGATGTAGTGGAAAAGGATGAAAGGAGCCCGTTTAGCAGGCTTCATGAGACTCAACCGCCTACCTTCACTAGACTGTACACTCAGGGCAGGGTCATGACTGTACTGTTCAGTACTGTATCCTAAGCCCTTTTTTCTATACATGTGGGATAGAGAGGCCAAATATATTTGCAGGGGTTCGATCATTTTAGTTAAATGTTGAATTAGAGAGTAAAAATTTAGTCGGTGAGGAGAAAGGAGACAAAGACTGCAACTGGATATTTTAAAACTATTGACTAATAATGAAATGACTGGTTCCACTGTCTCATTCACTCATTCATATATTTAATTCATCCATTCATTCAATAAGTATTTATTGTGCTGAGTTCTAGGTATTAGGGATGCAACAGTGAACATGTTCCCATCCTCTTGGAGCTGACATTTTGGCAATCAAGGAATCTCACAATCAATTTTGAGTCCTGTGAGATGGGTAAAGTGGGTATTAATTGTAACCTCCTGGCTCTCTTACTTACTGCAAAAATTTCTAGGCTGGGCACTTTCATTCAGCAAAGTACATCAATGACAAAAATAATATTTCTATCTGAACGTGTATTTTTTTTATCCCAGCTTTCCTTCTGTTCCAAACACAACATGAAAATTTAGTAGCATTTTATCCATCAATTTTCCTAATAGTAAAATACACACACAAACACCCCTCATCACCCCCATCACACCCCACCCTTTTCCATATCCCCACAGCAGGGCCTAATGAAAAATTATCATTACTGAGTGTGTTAGGTGCTTGTTACATGATGAACATCTGGACCTTATTTTATATTATTTCTAAGCTTGCCAATAACCTTAACAAGTAGATATTGATTTTCTTAATTTACAGACAAGAAAATTAGGGTTAGAGAGATGATTTTACCCAAGATCACCTGGCTAGTTGGTGGCTCATACCTGTGGGTGCCTGGCTGTGTTTCTCTCACTGTCAGGACCCCGGCATGCTTTCCCTGGCTCATTTCTCTCTTGTCTTTGACCGATCCTCTGGAACTTCAACAATTTATATTTTAAAACACAAGTTTGATCATGTAGTTATCCTTACAAAGTATTAATGGACCACATGGGCTATGGGGATAAAATGTGCTAATCTTAATGTGGAATATAAGGTCCTTCCTAACTGTCCCCAGAACCCCTTGCTAGGCTCTCCCCACTAAACACTTCTTCCCAGCAGACTTGTATGTGTGTGTGTGTACATAGTTTGTCTCTACCCTATCACTTTTCCCTCTCTAGCAAAACTGGACTCTTTCTTTAACACCTACATCAGAGGGCTTCCCCCTTGGGCAGCCTTCCCTGGCTTCTCTTGAAAGTTATCCCTTCCTCCAGGTTCCCTTGTCACCTTCTACTAAACGTAATTACTTAACACATAGGCTGAAACTTTTGTTAACTGGTCTACACTGTGAGCTCCTTGAGGGCAGAGCCAGGTTCTTGTTTACTGTTGTGTCCCTGGAGCATACCACTGGGCTTGTTACATAGTAATGTTTGAAACATTCTAAATGAATCACAAATGAATGCCTTCCTCATTCTTCTTCCCCATGAGCCCAAATCCAATGGGGGAGGAAGATAAACTTACAACCACCAGGAGGGCTCCTTGCATCTAAGAGTCCTAGCAGCCACAGCCAACCCCCAGGATATTTCCCAGTAGAAATGTGACTTTCAGATTGTCTTGATGTGGCTTGATAAGGCAATAATTGACTAACTGATTATATAATGTAAAACAGTCTGGCTATGAATAGGCCACTATCAGAGATGAAACATAAATGAGAGAGTGTCTGCATAATCAGTGTGTAAATGCAAGAAGGGTATTAAGCATTCCTTTTTATTCTTAAAGAGCTGAAATGAGAAGAGTTCTCCCCCCCAAAGCAATCTCTCTTTTTTTTTCTCTCGCTAATAAGCTTTGAGCCATTTGGAGGAAAGGTGTGATATTGCTCTCACAGATAAATAATAACCAAAAAAGCATAATGTTGATGTGATTATACCTCACTGACTAAAGGGAATTAAAGGTAGGTTCTTTTTATTAGTTTGTTGATCCTGGGTATCTGATCTGACTCCTCATAACTGCTCAATATATCATGCTAGTTAATCATTCTTGTCATTATCTTTAATGTCTTATTAGCGGGCATCATTCATCTGGTTTTTATCTGTTTCATTGGAAGCAGTTTTAATCTCATTCCAGTGGATGCTGATAAGCCTGTTAGTTTGCACAAATTGATTTTGGTGACAATGTGTAGATAACAATAATGTGCTATTTCCAAATGGAAAAGAGAAATCTACACAGGTCCAAAAAGGCAGGAAGAGAGAGCAAAGGAGCTGTGAAGGGGAGGAAATAGTGGTCACAGTTTTATAAAGGAAAAATGGAGAAAGTAGGAGAGAGTGGGAGAGAGAAAAGAAAACAAGATAGTCGAGGCAATTGGTACAGCCCCGCCCCACCCCCATCCCCACCCTAAGCCCCGCCCCACCCCCACCCTAAGCCCCGCTGCTGGGAATGCCCACGGTGATGACTGTATCTGATCACTAGGTGGCCTAATTGAGTCAACAGTGTCCCGTCGCAGAGGTGGGAGAAGGCTGAATATGGAGTCGGAGAGGGTTCCCATTGTTTGTTTTGCCCCAGAATCTGGGGCACCTGATTCTCAAATTCCACTCAGAGTCGGTTTCCAATACCACCAGAAATTTTCACTCGCAGACCTTCTCCGGGTTTCCCTCCTGTTCTGGATTACTTAATATCAGGCTGTCTTGTGCAATCTATCCAGCTGCTGGGGCAGCATTGATCATTTCCACTGGACTTCAGATTGGTCTGACTCTGGTCGTCTTAGAATAAAGGAGGCAATGAGCCCATCAAGCTCAGGGACTCAAAATTGCATTAAGTGTAGATGTTAAAGTAAATACAGTTTCCTGGGGTTGCCTGAACACGAGTCATCTTCCAGGGGAATCAATAGCCTGGAGAGTTGAACAGTAAAATTGGGAATGGGTATCTGATTTTAAAAGGCAGCCTCCCTTGAATCTCCTGATTCCGGTGCTTTCCAGGGTCCTGGTACTGAGACCAGGAAATGAGGCTTGTGTCTGTTACAGCAATGGTCCCTTCCCTGGGAGATTTGATCTGGGTGAAAGTGTCCGAAAAGATTTAAAACCAAAACCATTCTCCAAATGGACTAAACTCTCTATCTGATATATCTTTCACCAAAAAAGGGGGGGATGGGGGAAGGGGAGGGAAAGGATGGGAAGGGAAGGAAAGGGAAGGGAAGGGAAGGGAAGGGAAGGGAAGGGAAGGGAAGGGAAGGGAAGGGAAGGGAAGGGAAGGGAAGGGAGCATTGCAAGGGAAACATGTCTCCCAATAGGCATCAAAATCACTTGTCTCAGAGACAAGCGCAAATCAACCCAATACAGACAGTTATCTGGTGGTGTTTGGGGTGGCAGGGCGCTAATAATATTCCAAAATCCCAAACTGCCAAAACACTTTGCAGTTCCATTTTCAGCTCCTCTGCTTTTCTAAGAACGTTTGGTTCATGTTTGTATGATTCATTCTCACAACTCCAAATGTTGATATAAAGTCTGCTTGTGAAATTTTGAGACTTTTTTTTTTTTTTAAAGAAAAACCAGGAGGCTACACTTCCCCCCTAAGCAAAGTGTCAACTTCCCTCTATTTTAGAATCTGAAACTCTTCACCAGCCATCTTGGGTAGTCTAAGCTAAGAAATTCTCATAATCCTTCTTTTTCCCACATTCTGATTTTCTTGGTTTAAAAGCATATCCACCTTGTAAGTACTCTGTGAGTGAAGAGTCAGGGATGAAGTTTAATGCCTCGGTTCTGATCTGAGCCTCCGGGGTAGAAATGGAATCCCAAGACCACAGCACAAAGGAAATGATTTCCTGCAACTATCTTTTTCAGACACAAGATAGAGCTGAGCCCTCCTTCTCAAAGTAGGTTGCCATTGGGCAGTCATTGCAAGCAATAACACCAAGAACCTCTAAACCAGCTGGATTTACACCTCTATTCAATTTTATGTTGTTCCTTCATATGAAATGATAGCATGGGGCAACTGTATTCTTGCCTAAGGCCATATGAGCATAGTCACCATAATTACAAAACCCAAATGGGAGCATATTGGTTGTGCACATGGTCTGACAATCGGATGGCCTTTTTGTTTTGTTTTTAAGATTTATTTATTTATTTATCACCCACCCCCCACACCCCCCGCCCCACCCCACCCCTGGGTGTTTTGTGCTCACTGTCTGCTCTCTGTGGGTTCTTTTTTTTTTTTTTTTTTAATTTATATATATATAAATATATTTTAAGAGGTGCTTAGATTACCGAAAATATTACACAGAATCCCCTGGGATTCCCATGTTGCCCACCCCCCACACCTCCCACCACGTTCCACACAAACATCTCCCTCTCTGTGGGTTCTTCTGTGTCTGCTTGTCTTCCCCTTAGGCAGCACCTGGAACTGATCCTGGGACCTTCCAGAGTGGAAGAGAGGCGCTGAATCTCTTGCGCCACCTCAGCTCCCTGGTCTGCTGTGTCTCTTATTGTCTCTCCTCTGTGTCTCTTTTTGTTGCGTCACCTTGCTATGCCAGCTCTCCGCACAGGCCAGCACTCTGCATGGGCCAGCACTCCTGCACAGGCCAGACTCCTGCATGGGCCAGCATTCCATGTGGCCAGCTCTCCCCATGGGCCAGCCTGTCTTTCACCAGGAGGCCCCAGGAATTGAACCCTGGACCTCCCATATGGTAGATGGGAGCCCTATCACTTGAGCCACATCCATTTCCCGAGGATGGCCTTTTTGAAGGCAGATTTGGTCTGGACAATCCAGGATCTAATACCACCAGGTGGTAAGCATGAGAGCCACAGAGCCTGCTGTCAGTGCTGTCTGTTCTGGAAGTTCCAGCAGAGATTTAACTTGTACATGTGTGTCTTTGTTTCTCCCCTAAACCATACCACTAACTCTTTGGAACAAAATGCATTACCAACTTGTGAGATCCCCTTAATAGCCAGTGTGCACCATCTGTATTTAGATTTGTTTTGTTGTGGCTTTGGAGATGAACTCAAGGCTTTTCGCTGACCATCCCTAGCCCTCCAACCCCATTTTCACTTTAACATCCAGTTTAGCGTATGGATCTTTGATTTATTTTCTGGTTCTCCAAATAGCCACAGAATGCACCGGTAAGTGTTCACATAGGTTGAGTGCCTAATTAAGAATCCTTGTCAGCAACTCCAGTGCAGAGCCAAACTTGCTTTAGGTGAGGACAGAGATGACCATACTGGGCTAGAGAATAAGAATGTCATTCCCCTGCTCTTTCATGTGATTACGATGATAAGCAGAAAACCAAGTGTGTGAGGATGCATATGTGTGTACAGTTCTGAATGCCTGGGAGTCAGATCTGTTAATAGCCTGATCCAAGTTAGCAAGGGCTGTTGGAAAACAGGAGCCAGGAAATGCAGACACGTGGCAAATGGTCCATCTGCCTCAGCCTAGCCTCCAAATATCACAGACCTGATGTCAGGGACACAGATGCAACTGCTGACTGGGGCTCCTGCCAAACTTTGAAACTTTCTGCTGTGCAGCTGACACCTATTTGAAAGTTCCTCCCTCCTTCTGACCAGTGAAAGGATGTCAGCTTTCTCTGAGCTGCGGGAGAGGGGAAGGAAAGTGGGCGAGAATAAAAATAAAGGTGGGTTGCTCTTCCCAGACTCCATTAGCCTGTTCTATGGCAGTCACAGGAGAGTGTTTTTGTGGCACTGTCCCCATGTGATCACAAACACGGTCCTCTCAGCCTCTTAGTGGTGCCTGCCAATTCTGGCAGCCCCTCCAGTGAAGTCTGCTGCTGAGGTCACAGATGCCTGGATCCCAGCTACAGACTCCTGAGGAGAAGCCTCCATCCTCCCATCACCACTGCTGCCAAAGCTGACCCCAGAGCTCAAGAATCCCCTAATGCCACCTAGTACTGGTGACATCAGTGAAGCAGATCTTTTTCTTGTGGTCCTTCTTTCATTCCAGCCCTCTCCCCCCAAGAATTTGGATTTGTAGTAGGGTCTGGGTTCTGATGGGCAGATATCAGAATTGCCCCTTCCATCCTTTACTGGGACATTGTCCCAGCTAAGCTCATACACCTCAGCCCTTTATTAAGGACATGTTCTTTCTTAACATATTCTTGGTATCTCAAACAAGTAGAAACCAGGGGACAGTGAAGAGGTCTCACTGGGTGTGCCCAGTTTTAGTATCAAACAGCATAGCTTCAATCTGGGACATCCCCCAACCCCTGAACACAAATTCAGCCACACCTGCACATCCCACTTACACAGCTTCCATTTCCATTTTGATCCCATCTATTGAGTCAGAATTAATATTTGGAGAGACATATGTAAACCAGTTACAACTGAGGGCAAGACATGACCACTCTACAGGTAGACTGACATTCAGTAAAATCTAATCTCTGTACTTTACAGAGAATTTTAGTAGTTACTAGAGTGCCCCCCAAAAAAAAATGTCAAAAGGAGCCCAATTCATAGCCCCAAAAAAGCTTCCTGAAAGTATGTTTTCCCATTCCTCAGATTCTCAGTATCTCTCCTACACCCCAGCTGACTTGCATCCTCTCCCCAAAGAGCCCTCCTGGCTGTCTATTAGAGTGCTTGGCTCTTCTCCTTCTGCCCCTATTCTCCCAGCTCTATTCTTTCATCTCCTCCATGAGTAAATCTCAGGCCTTTTATATGTAACCCCCTCATCCTTGCTTCTCCTTTCTGTTTCTCACCACTCATTGCCTGCATTCTGCACTGCAGAAGTCCAGGAATTGAGTTAGTAAAGGCCAATTTCAGCCTAGAATATGAGGGAAGAACTGAGCATGCCAAGCCTTTATTTTAAGTGGTTGCATGTGTGGCAGTGGGGGCTGTTCTCACATTAATTCTTTTTGTTTCCAATGCACAAAGATCAAGGTCGAGTTTGAAGAGGAGTTTTGATGACACAATTCTCCCCATGGATTCTAGACCAATTAAGAAATAAGCACTAGACGGTTAGGGAGAGAAAAGTATAAATTTCTCTGTTGGTGAAACTGATGAAACAAATTTATTTAGTGGAGAATCTTAGACCTCTGTTTAAATCAGGATTCTTACTACTTTCTGTCAAACGTACTCCTAGGGGCTGGGATGAGGGAGATGGGGTTTAAAGAGCAGTCCTTATCCTGCCAGCCTCTTGGAGGAGCTTGGTCTGCTTCACACCTTACTGAGCCCAGAAGGTCCAAGAGCCCAAGACAGATGGACCTCTAGACCTTCCCACAGGGAGCAGGAGCAGAGGGAAGGGCACACCTTGGTTGTGAGCAGGTGAACCCAAGAAATTGCAGAGAACAGTACCTGCCACAAGGGAGATGACAGGAAGTGTTGACTACCATTCTTATGGTTAAACAAATTAAAGTATGAAAACAAATAGTATACTATAATACCATCACAATGATTTTATAAACATTTCTAATGCCATGGAAATGCTCATGCTTAATCATTACAACATTTAAAAGTTAGAATTAAACCTTTTATGTACAACAGGATATCAACCATGTTCAAATATTGTAGAAAAAGTAGAAAGAATTATGACAAAACTGCTAGTTGGTTATCACTGGCATTGAGATTTGAGAGATTTAAAATTTTACTATATGTTCTCATGAACAAATTTTCTACAATAACGTGTGTTCATTTTAAAGAAAAATGTTTTAGTTTTTAAAATAAATTTTGTTTCTGGAATGGATGAACCAGGCAAAGCTTCTCTAACAAAATACTGCCAGGATAATAGTTCTTCTAATCTGGATCCAGCACACATTATGCAGACAATAAATTCAACTTTTGATGAAAGTAAAACATTCCTTTGTCAGCAATAAATTGCTCTGTCCTTACCCCCTCCCTCCTATCCCGCCCCACAAAAGTTATAAATGCTGCTCTCCTTTGTACGTGTTTCTCCTGGGGCCACATTCCACAACCCCACAGGAGATATCAAGTTCTGATATTCCTCTGAGGGTACATCCATCCTGAAGACAGTTGCTGCTTGAAGCAAGAAGCTTTGTTAACCCCACCTGTCTCCACCACCCAATCCCCGGGGATCATATTTACCAGTTCATATTTACCAAAGTATTAAGTATATGATGATAGAAGGTGCTAAAGGCCAAAAAACTGACAGCTAAGCCCACATTTCTATTGCAGTTCCATTCCACGCTTTCAAGGTAAAAGACTCTTTGTAATAACAAAACCTGAATAATTCTAACCACAAGTTTAAACCTTCGCCCACTGATTCCAGACTCTCTGAAATATTCCTAAAACAGGGACTCCCACCTTGACCCTCTTCTTTGAGGTTTCTTGCCAATTTGGGGTTTGAATTTTTTTCTGGTATTTATGAGTTTAGATTTCTGTAAACCAGAAAAGCTTAATCAACAAAGTGTATCACAAAACCCAATCTACTAACTTCAGCATCCAACCCAAAGGAAAAGTGACAACCTGGACAGGTGCTGTCATCAAAGATTTAAATCCTCAGTGATGGCACCATTATAAACTCCAATATACCTGAGTCAGAGCCCAAACCAGAGAAGATATCCAAAGCTTCAGGCAAGTCACACACAATTTGCCTTTTCTTTCCTTTCGTGCTCCTTCATTTCTTGTTCCTTTTTATTCCCTCTGGACTCTTCAGAGTCACAGAATATCATAGCCAAAAGATAGTTTAGCCCTGTTCAGCATCATGCAGCTAGTTAGAAATAGTAGCACCAGCAGAAGTAGTAGTAGTAATAATGATAGCAACAAACACACAGAGCACTCACGATAGACCAGGAATTATTCCAAGGTCTTAAATAAAGTAATTCATTTAATCTGCACAACAAATCTATAAGGTATACATTTATTTATTTTTTTTTTATTATGGGTAAAAATAAAAATTCTCACAATACATACAAACATTTGCAAAATGATATATAAATATATATGCATATATGTGTATTTGCTTACAAAAATGTAATTTATATATATATATATACATATATTTTAAGAGGTGCTTAGATTACCTAAAATATTACACGGAACCCACTGGGATTCCCATGTTGCCCACTTCCCACACCTCCCACCACATCCCACACAAACATCTCCCACAGTGTGGCCCACCAACCTCAATGAACTTACACATCCTGGAGCCTTGCCACCAACCATAGACCACAGTTCACACTGTAGACCACACTCTCTCCCACTCAGTTCTGAGTGGTGTGTGCTGATTTAAAATGGCCTACATCCATTGCCACAACAGTACTCAGGACAACCTCCAACTCCCAAAGAAGCCCCTGTATTTCAACTGCTCATCCCCTCCCTACCCAAAAACTGTCAAGTGGCCACTGGCTCCACCTCATTGTTATAATTTCTTGCATTGCAAGAATCACCATATGTGAGCAAGAGAATACCATCAAGTCCACTCTAGTCCATAGTTCTTCCCCCAATCCAGAGGCGACTGGGATGGTGATGTCCACTCCAACTCCAAGTGAGAGAGGGCTTATATCCCATGGATATGGTGGGTGGGATGATCCTGCCTGCAGATGCAGGCCCTCTCCATTCCCTGGGATGGCCATTTCCCATCGTTGTCTCCTCACCAGGTGACTTGGATGAGTCCATTGAGCTGTAGGGTAGGAGTTGCAGCTCCACCTAGATTTCATGCACACCTGGCACATAGGTAGGCGGGAGGCTCCAGTCTCTGGAAGTATACCTAAAAACTCCAGCATCACATATAGGTTTGAATAGAAGGGACTGGTGAACCATGTGCAGGGAGGACTTATTTGAGTCTAATTCTGTCACTCTCAGGAGCACAGATTCCAAAATAGAACCCACTGATAAGGCATCAGTCTCTGGGGCTATCCCCCCTTATATAAGACCAGGGTGTCTCTGGAGCTCTCAGGAACCCCACTGAGTGGGGTGATAGGCACTTAGATGTTCTATGAGCTCCTACTGAGGTGTGCGTAAGAGTTACCTCTGGGATGACCTCCCGACTCTCTTTGAAGTCTCTTAGCCACTTGAACTCATTTGTCTTTACCATTTCCCCCTTTTATTCAAGGTCTTTTTCCAGTTGTGTTGCCAGTTGGCACTTGGGAAAAGTTTTCAATTAGCAATAATCGTGCCTCGGATAAACCTCATTGGCTACGATACTGCCACTGCACAAAGCTGCCAGTTGGCACTTGGTATTGCATTGCTTTTAGGACAAGTCTAGTGGTGATGAACTCCTTCAGCTTTGTTTATCTGAGAATGTCTTAATCTCTCCCTCATTTTTGAAAGAAAGTCTTGTCTGATACAAAATTCCTGGCTGGCAGTTTTTGTCTTTTAGCAATTTAGCAAGTATTTAAACTCACTGCCTTCTTGTTTCCATGGTTTCTGATGGAAATCAGCACTCAATCTAATTGGGACTCCCTTGTACATACATATTGCTTTTCTCTTAAAGCTTTCAGATATCTTTTCTTGTCCTTTGCATTTGATAGTGCAATCAATATATGATAGGGTATATTTTTCTTCCTGTTTATCCTGTTTGGTGTGCTCTGAGCTTCTTGAGTGTGCATATTCATGTCTATTGCTAAGTTTGGGAAGTTCTGTGTCATTATTTCTTTAACTATTTTTTCTGTCCCTTCTTCTCTTTCTTCTCCTTCTGGGACCCCCACATTTTGAATATTTGCTCACTTGATGATGTCCCATACCTGTCTTAGACTATTTGCACTCTTAATATTTCTTTCAAATGTTTGTTCTTCAGCCTCACTCATTTCAAGTATTTTCTCTTCAAGTTCACTGATTCTTCTGCCAGCTCCCATCTGCTCTTGAAACTCTCTTAGGCATTTTTCATTGCATTTATTGTGGTCTTCAATTCTAGTAGTTCTTTTTTATCCCGTTCTAAAATTTCTGTCTTTACTTAGATTCTTATATTGCTCATTCATTGTTTTCCTGATATTCTTTAGTTTTTTCTCTGTACTTTCCTTCATCTCCTTGAACATCATTAAGAAAAAATTTTAAAAGCTTTGCTTGGGATGTCCACATTCTTGACTTTTTTGTTGGTGTTTTCTGTGTTTTAAGCCTCTTCCTTTGGGTATTCCTTTATTTCCTGTTATTTGTTCATCTTGTACTCTTTTGTTGTGCACTGTATATTTTAATATTTTTAAAATGTTAAAGCTTGGACTTATTCTCTGGGATGTCACTTCTTGGCTTTGTAATCAGCTGATGATATAACAGAAATTTTCTTGTGCTTCAGTCCTCCTATCAAGAAGTTCTGCCCAAGGTGATTGCAGTGTGCAAGCTTTTCCCTATCTTTCTGAGCCTCTGTCCTGTCCTGAGATTTTGCTTGTTAGTTATTTTGGAGTTACCCTATTTATAGGAGTTTGGTTGTCCCCTCTGTCCAAGGAGACAGGCCTCCCAGCTGGCCTTTGTCCCAAACTGTCTACCTCTATAATTCATTGTCTTTAGCTGCTTTTGCCTGGAGGACAAATTCTAGGAGGATGAAGACCCCAGAAAGGACTTACCAAAGTCTGCCTTTCCCAGCAAAAAGAGGGCCAGGGGCCCACAAAGAGGGTACAGACCAGCTCCAAAGTGCCCTGGGTAGGTGATCAGGAAGGGTGAAAAAAGCTTCTCTGATGACTCCCCAAAGCTGAGCTTTCCTGGATTGCCCAGGAAATGCAGCCCTTCAGCTAACTGTCCCTTATAGCATTGAGGAAGTGCTGAGTCTTTAAATATACATCACGTCCACCCCTGTCAGGAGATGGTTGAAACAACTGCTGTAGCTTCTTTTATCTAGGGTAGGTTGAAACAATAGCTGCTCTCAGAGCCAGGCCTCCAGGGATCTGAATTCATGTGATCAGTGATTGGCCATGACCACCCTGTTCTTGGGGATGAGGATTTTTATGTGCCTCTCCGTCACCTGTGAGCAAGCCAGGGACTGGACTCCAGGGTGGATGGGTGCCCATAGCTGCTGCACTATTCTTTACTGTAGTTTATCAGCCTCTTCCTCCCACTCTTCCTTGGATGCTGTACAGTGTTCTGGTCTCTGGAGTTTCAAAATAGTTTTTTTCAGACAGTTCCTGCCTGTTTAATAGTTGTTTTGGTGGAATAACTCAGCCCTGGAGCACCTTATTCTGCCATCTTCCCTGGAAGTAAGCCATGAATTCTTAAGGGCAAAGGGCAATAGACCCCTTTGAAAATCCGGGGATGGTGGAAAACTATAGACTCTTCCTTCCAAAAAACTCACAGAAATACACAGAAATTTTACTTATCATTTCAAGAGTATCATGAAATCCCTGAAGCCTCTCAACACACAGTAGAAGAAGAAACCCCTCATCCCAGTAATGGCATCTGTCAGAGAAATGCATCCATTTATGCATTCATTCAACAAAATTATATTAAATGTTTACAAGCTGTCTAGTACTCTGCTGTATGATATGGGTTGAAGAGGAAGATTAAAGGCAGGCTATATGGGGAACAGAAATTCACATTGGACTAAGTGTCAAAGACCCCATGACCTTGTAAATCCCTGTTCAAATGTGAGAAGGTACAAGGAAGAAGTTCTGTGGCAAGGCAAGCATGGATCAGACTATAGAAGGCTGTGAGTGTGGGGTAAGAAGTATGAACTTTAAAGCCATACTATAGGAGGAAGGAAATCTCTCAGTGATGTGGGATAAGAAAGACAGAGAGAAGGAAGTCTTCAATTTCCTCAGCAACATATTTCCTGAGCAGGTGTTTGGCTAGAGATCTGCATGTTGTTATTGTCATTTGGCCAAAAAGAAAATGTCAACAGCAACATTTAATATCTTTGGTAAGGATAATATAAGAAATCTAGGCAGAAGAAGAAATAGCAGTGGTTTGAGCCCTTTCCAACTGACAACCACCTGCCATTATGCAGAAAAGGAAAACAAGGAAGGGAAAATAATGAGGCATCTATGAATATAAATTGAAGAAATGACAAGCAATGGACTTGTATGCAGCCTGGGAAATAAACAGAAAGCAGGAGGGAAAAAAGAATGGCCAGATTCCTACAAAGCAACTACTGCCATAGGTCAGAAGACTGCTGGGCAGATGATAACCACACATTTTTAGTAATGGATCCAAGCAGGAAGCGGCAAAGCATACCTAATGCACTGGAGCTTGCCGCCTCTTCTCTATAAGCTAGAAGGAAAATACATGATGTAAACAGTCCTGTGAATGTCACAAATGACAAGGGAGTGATGGTCCAGCTGAGTATTGTCCTGTCTATGCAGCTTTGACCCTGCCTATCCTCTGATGGGGACAGCCCCTTCAAGAGTCTCTTCCTTCCCAAAGCCTACTCCAAATTCTCTGACATCCAGCAACATTTCCCTTCTCTGAGTGGTTATAGCACTCGGAGTCTGAAGTCTACATTCTGTCTCTTATCTGATTGCTGTCTTATATTGTTCTTCAGTTTTGTCCCATAGGCTGATTTAATTCGTCAACTAAATGCTAAATTCCACAATGACATTTGTATGACTTGTGCCATTTTATGGTTGTTGTTCTTTTTAAGTGGGGTAGAATTCACAGTACTTTGTATTCTCCTGGACACAAAGATAAGAAGCATTTCATAAATAATTATTGAAATTTATTTAAATGACATCATTCATTCAATAAGCATTTATTGAGTGAACACAATGAGCCAGATGTTGGATCAACGCAAGGGAGAAAGTAGAGACTACAGAACATATTACCTATGCAGTAAATATATGCTGTCATACTGGGAAGCACAGGATGCCAAGAAAGTGTGTGAACTTTTAAGCCCAGATTTCCCCAAAGTGGTTAAGATCTGAAAGCAGGAGGTTTTTTAAAAAAATTAACAACTTTATTTCAAATTCACAAAAATGAAAGAACAGAAAAAGGCAGCTCAACACATTATGGAAACATTACTCCTAAAAAGTTCTTTTTCAGGCACTTTTATCTCATCTAATTCCAAGTGACAGTTCAGTTGTTCCTCTAGTGTTCGGAAAGATATACAGATGAACACAGGTAAGTTAAATGACATAGTCAAGATCTCCTTATTAATGAAAAATAATTTTTCTAATTTTTAACTAGTTTCATAAATTAGTTCAGTTTAGAGTAGCAGTAGTTTTTTAAGTTGCCAAAACAATGCTTGTCACCCCATGAACTAGTGACAGCAGAAACCATCACACCAGCAAGGGAAGCATTCAGGACCTCATCAGTAGAATTGCTCTCCCACCATATCAGCAACAAATCCATTTTGTTTCACATCTCTGACTTCCTCAGGCATATCCAGAAGTACCCAAAGAGATTCAGGAAAATACTATTTCTAGAAAATAAGAACATGATATCATGAAAAAGAAACAATAAGAAAACCATTGGAAATTGAAGAGCTAGTAAGTCAAAAATAATGTAAAAACAAAAAGGCACAGGTGTTTCATTCAGGAGATTCATCATTGACTAAAAGATGCTCCAAAAATTTAGAGCTAAGACACAAATGAGAGGAGATTACCAAATAAATAACAGAAGACAATTTTCCAGAATTGAGAAGAGCTGTTAGTCTGAAAACTTAAGTACCAATGAACTTTCAGTCAACCAAGATGGAATGAACATAAGACACTTTAGGTGCCACTGTCCACCAATTCTTTAAACAACTAGCAAAAGGTGGCAGACATCTTCCTCAGGACTCTAGAAAACAGTTAAAGGATTACAGTAATTAAGCAAGTGCTGAATCAAGAAAACATTGCTTTGAAAATGGTAGGAGAAGCTTGTGGCATACTTGTTGTCCCTTCTGCTACCTCCCTCAGGGAGGTAGTGGAGCCAGCCTGCAGTCACATTGTGTGTAACTGGCCTTGTCCTGGAGAGAGCAGGGTAACCCTTATGTGCATTTTGAGATGCATGTATGTTGGTACCAATTTATGAGGTGGCAGCCTGAAAGGCTAAACCAGGAAACACAACTCTCAATCACCCTCTTAGAACTTGCCTTGCAGGCAGAAGCAGTTTGCAACAGCTATGACAGTATAAAAAGATTACAAGACAAACAGAGAAACGGGAAATTACAGTCCATCCAAAGGAACAAGATAAAATTCAGAAGTCATCAACAAAGAATACCAGATTTCAGATATACCAGGCCAAAACTTTTAAAAAATGATCACCAATTCATCCCACCCACCATATCCATGGGATATAAGCCCTCTCTCACTTGGAGTTGGAGTGGACATCACCATCCCAGTCCCCTCAGGATTGGGGGAAGAACTATGGACTAGAGTGGACTTGATGGTATTCTCTCGTTCACATATGGTGATTCTAGCAATGCAAGAAATTATAACAATGAAGTGGAGCCAGTGGCCACTTGACACTTTTGGGGTACGGAGGGGACGAGCAGTTGAAATACAGTGGCTTCTTTGGGAGTTGGAGGTTGTCCTGAGTACTGTTGTGGCAACGGATGTAGACCATTTTAAATCAGCACACACCACTCAGAACTGAGTGGGAGAGAGTGTGGTCTACAGTGTGAACTGTGGTCTATGGTTGGTGGCAAGGCTCCAGGATGTGTAAGTTCATTGAGGGTGGTGGTCCCCACTGTGGGAGATGTTTGTGTGGGATGTGATGGGAGGTGTGGGAGGTAGGCAACATGGGAATCCCAGTGGGTTCCGTGTAATATTTTGGATAATCTAAGCACCTCTTAAAATATATGTATATATATATATATATATAAACAACATTTTTGTAAGCAAATACACATATATGCATATATATTTATATATCATTTTGCAAATGTTTGTATGTATTGTGAGAATTTTGATTTTTACCCATAATAAAAAAAAAAAAGTTCACTTAAAAAAAAAAAAATGATCACCAATATGTTCAAGGAGATAAAAGAAAACACAAAAAATGAACACAAGGATATCAGGAAAACAATGAATGAGTAATATGAGAATCTTGATAGAGATAGAAATTTAAAAAGGAACCAAACAGAACCATGGGAGCTGAAGACCACAATAACTGAAGTAAAAAATCCCCAAGAGGTTTTCAACAGCATATTGGAGCTGTCAAAGAAAGAATCAGTGAACTAGAACAAACAACTGGAATGACTCAGGTTGAGGTCAGAAAGAAAAAAGAAGGAAAAAAAAGTGAACAGAGCCTAAGAGACCTGTGAGACACAATCAAATGTGCCTTATAAGACTTATGGGATTACCACAAGAAGAAAGAGAAAAAGGAGCAGACAGAATACCCAAAGAAATAATGGCAGAAAACTTCCTAAATTTAATGAAACACATAAATATACATTCAATAGCTCAATGAGCATGAACAGAATGCAACTTGAAGAGACATTGTTCTAGTTTCCTAGGCTGCTGAAAGAAAATATCATAAAATTAATTGGCTTTTAATAATGGGAATTTATTAGTTTACAGTTCTGAGGCTGAGAAAATTTTTCAAAGAAGGCATAATAAAGGCAATGCTTTCTTCCCAAAGACTGGCTGCCACATGGCAAGGCATGTGGCAGCATCTGCTGGGCTTTCCCTTCTCTTCCAGGTTTCATTGCTTTCAGCTTCTTGCTTCTATGGCTTTTCTCTTTTTTTGTCTGAATTTCATTCTTTTATCAAGGACTTCAGTAAGAGGATTATGACCCACCCTGTGCCATGCATTAACTGAAGTAACCTCACTAAAAGATCTTATTTACAATAAGGTACACCCACAGGAATGGATTAAATTTAAGAACATGATTTTCTGTGGTACATACAGTTCCAAACCACCACAGGCACATAGTAGTCAAATTGTCAAATAAAAAGGACAAAGAGAGAGTTCTGAAAGCTACAAGAGAAAAGCAACATGTTATGTACAAGAAAGTTTCAATAAGATTAAGTGGCAATTTATCATCAGACACCATGGAGGCAATGACAATTTTGATATCCAACAAGACCACCTTTCAAAATGAGGGAGAGATGATAGATGAAGACAAGCCAGGTAAACAAAAGCTGGGGGAATTTGTCATGACTAGGCCAACCCTACAAGTAGTGGTAAAAGAAGTCTTTCAGACTTAAAGGAAAGGACACTAGACAGTTAATTGAAGCAGCATTAAGAAATAAAAATCTCGGGGAAAAGGTAACAATACTTTTTCCAGTATTATTGTGCTGTATTTTTTGGTATTTAACACCATTTTTTTATTTCTTACAGGTTCTAAAATACAAACAGATTTTTAAAAAAGTAATGATAAATCTGTGATTTCAACATACAATGTATGAAGACTTGTAATAAATAAAACAAAATGGTTGGGGGACTGAAGGGTGTAGGAACAGTGTTTGTGTATACTATTGAAGTTAAGTTGGTATCAAATTAAATGTGATTGTTATAGATTTAGGCTGTTGAATTTAATTCCCATGGTAACTAGAAAGAAAATATGTGAAAAATATATGCAGAAGGAAATGAGGAGGGACTCAAAATAGTACACTACAAAATATCAAATAAATATGAAAGTAGACATTAACCAAAAAAATTGAGGGACCAAAAAGTATATGACCTGCAAAGACTAAATTGCAAAATGGCAGAGTAAAATTCTGCATTACCAGTAGTTACTTTAAATGTAAATGGATTAAACTCTCCAGTCAAAATGCAGAGGTTGACATAATGGATTCAAAAAAAAAAAACAAAATGACCAAACTAGATGTTATTTATAAGAAACTCACTGTAGATTCAAGGAAACAAAAGGTTGAAAGTAAAAGGATAGAAATATATATATACCACGCAAACAGTAAGCAAAAGAGAACCGGAGTAGCTATACCAATATCAGATAAAATAGACTTAAAAAAAAAAAAAACTGTTACAAGTGACAAAGAAGGTCACTATATACTGATAAATGGGTCAATTCAACAGGAACACATAACAATAATAAATATATATGTATCTAAAGGCAGAGCTCCAAAATATATGAAGCGAATATTGCCAGATTTGAAGGGAGCAATAGATAGCTCTATATTAATAAAAGGATAATTCAATACACCACTTTCAATAATGGATAGAAAACTAGACAAAAGATCAGTGAGGAAACAGAAAACTTGAACGATATTATAAATCAACTAGATTTAACAGACACCTATAAAACACTTCACCCAACAGCAGCAGAATACACATTCTACTCTAGTATACATAGGTAATTTTCCAAGATAGATCATATGTTAGGTTACAAAACAAGTCTCAATACACTTAAAAACATTGAAACCATACTAGTATCTTCTCAGAACACAGTGGAATGAAGCTAGAAGTCAATAACAGAGTAAGAACTGAAAATTTTTAAATATGTGGAAATTAAATAATACATTCTTAAATAATCAGTGGACCCAAGAAGAAATCACAAGAGAAATCAGGAAATATCTTGAGGCAAATGAAAAAGAAAACACAACATACCATAACTTTTTTTTTTTTTTTTTTTTTTTTTAAGATTTTATTTATTTATTCATTTATCCCCCCCTTGCTGCTTGTGCTCGCTGGGTCAGCTAACCTCGCTGTGCGGGCAGGCTTGCCTTCACCAGGAGGCCCCGGGAACCGAACCCGGGGCCTCCCATATGGTAAACGGGAGCCCTACTGATTGAGCCACAGCCGCTTCCCCATACCATAACTTTTGGGATATGGCAAAGGCCATGCTGAGAGAGAAACTTATAGCTCTAAATGTTTACATTTAAGGAAGGAAGATACCCTCAGATACCAAACCTCACAACTGGAAGATCTAGAAAAATAAGATCAAACTAAACCCAAAGCAACAAAAAGTTGCAAAATGAGAAAGATTAAAGTGGAATTAAATGAAATAGAAGGGAAAAATAATAGAACCAAGAAAACTAAAAGTTGGTTCCTTGAAACAATCAATAAAATCAACAAAATTTTAGCTAGACTGGTAAAGATAAAAAGAGGAAAGACACAAATAGTTAAAATCAGAAATGAAATAAAATGTGTGTTTTGTGAACACACAAAAATAAAATGATTCATAATAGGATACTATGAACAGCTGTATTCTAACAAATTAGATAACCTAGATGAAATACACAAATTCCTAGACACAAACTACTTACACTGACTAAAGAAGAAATAGAAGATCTCAACAAACCAATAACAAGTAAAATTATTGAATCAGACGTCAAAAACCTCTTAACAAAGACAAGCTCAAACACAGATTGTTTCACTGGTGAATTTTACCAAACATTCCAAGAAGATTTAACACCAATCCTGTTCAAACTATTCCAAAAAACTGAAGAGGAGGGAACACTTCCTAATTCATTCTATGAGGCCAACATCATCCTAATACAAAAGCCAGAAAAAGATACCACAAGAAAAGAAAATTAAAGTCCAATATCCTTTATGTATAGATATGAAAAAATTTCTCAACAAAATACTAGCAAACCAAATCCAACAGCACATTAAAAGAATTATACCCATGATCAAGTGGGATTTATCCCTGGTATGCAAGTGTCATTCAACATAAGAAAATCAATTAATGTAATACACTACATTGACAGAATGAAGGAAAAAAAACAACATGATCATCTCAATTGGTGCAGAAATGACATTTGACAAAATCCAACACCACTTCTTGATAAAAAAAAAAAACACTTAGAAAACTAGGAATAGAGGGAGACTTTCTCAACATGCTAAAGGGCATATATGAAAAACTCACCCCAAACATACTGAATAGTGAAAGAATGAAAACTTTCCCTCTAAAATCAGGAGCAAGACAAGTATGCCCACTTTCATCACTGTTATTCAACATTATACTGGAAGTTCTAGCCAGAACAATTAGACAAGAAAGAGAAATAAAAAGAATTCAAATTAGGAAGATGTAAAACTTGCCCAATTGGCAAATAATTTGTTGCTATATATAGAAATTACTGAAAATCCACAACAGTTACTTGAGCTACTGAATAAATTTAGCAAAGTGACAGGGTACAAGATCAATATGCAAAAATCAGTAGTGTTTCTATACACTAATAATGAATAATCTGAAGAGGAAATCAAGAAAAAAATTTTCCATTTACAATAGCAACTAAAAGAATCAAATATCTAGGAATAAATTTAACCAAGGAAGTAAAGAACTTGTACATAGAAAACCTCAAAACATTGCTAAAGAAATCAAAGAAGACCAAAATAAATATAAGGATATTCCATGCTCATGGATTGTGAAACTAAATATTTAGATGTCAATTCTACCCAATGCAATTTACAAATTCAATGGACTCCCAATCAAAATTCCAGCAGCCTTCTTTACAGAAAAGGAAATACTGATCATCAAATTCATATGGAAGGGTAAGGTCCCAAATAGCCAAAACCACCTTGAAAGAAGAGAACAAAATTGGAGGACACACAATTCTCAATTTCAAAACTTATTTCAAATCTACAGTAATCAAAATAGTAAGACACTGTCATCAGGATGGACAATGTCATGAGGAAGTTCAATGGAATCAAATGGAGTATTCAGAAATAAGCCCTCATGTCTATGGCTAATTTAGTTTTGACAAGGGTGCCAAGAATAGTCTTCAACAACAGGAATATCCATATGCAAAAGAATGAAGATAGACCCATACGTCATACTATATATAAAAATTAACTCAAAAATGGATCAAATGCCTAAATATAAATATCAAAACTACAAAACTCCTAGAAGAAAATGTAGTGAAACATCTTCAGGACCTTGTGTTAGGCAAGGTTTTCATAGACTTTACATCAAAAGCACAAGCAACAAAAGAAATAACAGAAAGTTGAGACTTCATCAAAGTTTAAAACTTTTGTGCATTCAAGGAGTTCATCATGGAAGTAAAATGACACCTACAGAATGGGAGAAAATAAATGAAAACCATATATCCAATAAAAGTTTAATATCCAGAATATATAAAGAAGTCCTACAACTCAACAACAAAAAGACAAACAATCCAGTTAAAAAATGGGCAATAAAAAAGACTTGAAAAGATATTTCTTCAAAGATATACAAATAACCAATAAGCCTATGAAAAGATGCTCAAAAGCATTAGTTATTAGGGAAATGGAAATAAAAACCACAATGAGATACCATTTCATACCCACTAGAATGGCTACTATGAAAAAACTGGAAAATAATAAGTGTTGGAGAAGATGTGAAGAAATAAGGGCACATGTTCATTGTTGCTGAGAATGTAAAATGGTGCAGCCATTAGGGAAAACAGTGTGGCATTTCCTCAGAAAGGTAAGTATAGAATTATCATTATCATCTGCAATCCTACTTTTAGGTATATACTGTAAAGAATTGAAAGTAGGGACTCAAACAGACATTTGCATATCAATGTTCAGAGTAGCATTCATTATTTACAATTAGCAAAAAGACAGAAGAAACCCAGCAGAAGAATGGATAAACAAAACATGATGTATACATACAATGGAATATTATTTGGCCTTGAAAAATACAAAGTTCTGATATAGTCAACAATATGGATGGACCTTGAAGACAACATGTTGAGTGAAATAAGCTAGACCCAAAAGGACAAATATTATATGATCTCACTGATATGAGAAAATTAGAATAAGCAAATTCATAGAGTCAGAAACTAGGATACAAGTTATCAGGTGTTGGGGTTGTGGTAGGGGATGGGAAGTTAATGCTTAATTGGTACAGAGTTGCTGTTTTGGTGATTGTATTAGTCAGCAAAGGGGTGCTGATGCAAAATACCAGAAATCGGTTGGCTTTTATAAAGGGTATTTATTTGGGGTATAAGCTTTATCACCAGGCCATAAAGCATAAATTACTTCCCTCACCAAAGTCTGTTGCCAAGTGTTGGAGCAAGATGGCTGGCAATGTCTGCAAGGGTTCAGCCTCCCTCTTCCTCTTAGGGCTCTGTGGTCCCAGCTTCTTCCAATATCAGCTGTAGGCTGGGATAAGTCTCTTCTCCCAGGGCTCATTTCTCTCCAGGCACAGCTGCTCAGCTCTCTCCACAAGGCTAGCTGTAAACTATTAGGCGAATGGCTTGTCTCTTTTCCTGTGGCCTCTGACGTGTCTAACGGAGCCTTCTCTCTTTCCTCACATATCTGCTCTTTTGTGTATTTACTTCCTCCGCTTCCAGCATCCAAAACTCCTCTGCATGTAGTTTTCTCTGTGAGTCCCCGCCTACCAAGGGGGCAGGGACTCAATGTCCTACTGACATGGACCAATCAAAGCCTTAATCATTATTTAATCAAGTAAAAGTGAAACCTCTGAAGATAGTACAATCTAATACACCTAGAGGAACAGACCAGTTTACAAACATAATCCAATATATATTTTTGGAATTCATAAATAATACCAAACTGCTACAGTGATGGAAAAGTTTTTGTAATTCAAATTACATGTTTGAATGTGGTTAAAAGGAAATGTTTTAGTTTGTACATATGTTACTAGAATAAAAATTTTAAAAACATAGGACTGTACAATATAAATAGTGAACCCTCATGTAATCTATGGACTACAGTTAACAGTATAATTATAATAATACTGTTTTATCAATTGTCACAAAGATACCACACTTACACAAAGTGTTAATAACAGAGAAATTGTATATATGGAGGGGTATCTGGGAACTCTGTATTTTTTTCATAATTTTTCTGTAGAAGCCTTCATCTCCTATAATAAAAATAAATAAAATAAAATGAGAAAAAATTAAGTACCAATGAAATCCAAAACAGTTGAAGTGAAAAATGAAGACCAACACCTAGACAGATCTTTGAAAAATTTTAGAATAACAAGGTTAAAAAGAAGATAAAATCATCCAAGGAGGTTTTAGGACCAAAATAAAATATAGTAAGTCATTAATATAATAATAAGTATCACACTGGCATCAAACTTCTCATCAACAATGTGGAATGTGTGTGACATTACCCATTTTCTTTTACTTTTTCACATCACAACTGTGAGGCAGCTACTGGGGGACAGTTTCTCCTACTTCTGCTGTTTCCTTCCACATGGAAGGAGCTCCACATGTGAAACACCCAAGAACTCTCTCCAATCCCTCTCAGAGGAGTAGGAGTGACTACTATGACTTGTGAGTTTGGAAGAAGGAATTTGCAGGTGTAATCCAGCTCCTTCTATTTCAGTTTTCTTGGGAACCAGCTTCCCTTCCCACAGGAAGCTTAATTCTACTTGGCCTCTAAAGAATGGAAAGAGGCTTGCTCCTGAACCTCATGGATCAGTGTGTTTAGTTCAGTGTTTGGAAACCTGCTTGCTTGTTGATACACTATATTTCATCTCATGTGAGTCCCCATCGATTGTAAGGTGGCACCATTATTTTATGGACCACAAAGGAAGAAAAACACTGACAAACAGTGCATTTCTTTCTATCACTTTGAATTTTTAAGACATATTGAATAAGAGGTTTCTTTTAAAAATATATACTTATAGGTATGCTCTTTTGTATACATAAAAAGGAAAATAAATTGGTGACTATATTTCAAAAAAAAATTACATTCAGAGCCTGACTGTTTGAACCACATTTTGACTAGGAGTTACCTATGTCCATGATTTACAACAGAACATTTTCTTCCTTGCCATCATGATGTAGCACTGGACTAGTTTAGCTCTCAGCTTTTCTTCCAAAGTGCAGACACCTATTCTGTATGTTACAACGGTGGCACTTAATCTTTTAGAAGGTGTCAATGAAAGGTTTTTAGATAACTACCAAGACTAAGAATCCTTTCTTAAATGGTCCTTAATAGTTTATTGATGGAAACATCAAAAGGTACAGCGAGCTGGTCTTGTCACCAAGAACACCTCAAGTTCATGTGTGTGCAGGTACTAATAACCATGTCATGACTGCTACTGGGCCAGTAGCAATTGTAAGATGCCATTGTTTGGGAAATGCATCTTCATTTCATACATGTTAACATGTAAACAAGAGAGTACATCTTAGAGTCAATGACATAGAGTAGGCATATTCTTTATTACCAAGTTTATCACGAATAAAAGGGATGATCAGTCTTCCATTGGCTTAATTTTGTTCTATTTTCCAATTTGTTTAAAATTTGGGTGGGAAAGAAGGCCAATCTTTATTGGGTCCACTTGAATCCCAACAGAAAGTACTGTTATTATATTTTACAAGTTAAAAAATGAAGTTCAACAAAGTTAAATAACTTGCCCAAGGATATACAATAAGTAACAGAATTGGGCTTGAGTCCTGGTCTGCTAGACTCCAACATTACTAAGCCTACTGACTTTTGTAAACTGCCTGATGAAAAGAGTTTTGAAGGATGGGTAGGAATTAACTTGTGAGAAGGACATACCAGAATAAAAAGATGTGAGAGAGCACAGCCTTTTCAGGGATCTCTAAGCATTTCCTCGTAGCTGGAGGGCAGGAGGGGAAAGGCACCTGGGATATGATACTAAAGAGGTAGCACTATTGCTTCTATTTTTTTTTATTATTATTTTATTTTTATTTGTTAAATGGTTCCTTCTTTTTCCAGTTTAAACATTGTTCCCCTGAGAAGCTTTCCCTGCTCTTCTAGTCTAGGTAAAGCATCTTTGCTGTCTGCTCCCATGGTAAGTTGTACTTTTTCTAACTGAGAACTTCTCTTTCTTATAATTATTGTGAGCTCAGGAGTGAGTCTATCTAGATCATCATTGTATTCCCAGAATTCAGCATGATGTCTGGCACAGAGTAGGTGCCCCCAAACTGGTTACAACTCAATTAATGGTAGGCGCTGAGTTAGTCAGCCAACATGGTTGTTACACAAACACAACTGGGAACTATTTGAGAATTTTAAGGACCGATGACTAACATAACAAATGTTGTCTTTTAGAGAGATGTCTCTGGATGCAAAACTGGGATGGATTGGAGGGGAACAGAGTGAAGGCAGGGAGACCAGTTTGGAGGCTGCCACTATGTCCAGACATTTATTCCCTCAGCAAGAATGTGGCAATTATTAGATATCAGTAGCATTTAAGTCACACCAGCATTTAAGAGATGATCGAGGAAAAGGAATCAGCAAAGGAGGCCTAAAGGAACCTTCCAGAGAAATATGAAAACGAGAAGAACATGGTATCATAGACTCTAAAAGAGAACAGAATTTTGAGAAGGATGTGATCAACAGGATCAAATTCAACAAGTTCAAGTAAGATTTCCACGGGAGTAGAAAAAGTTCATTTGTGACATTGGAAAGAGCAATTTCCATGCAGTGGAGACAGAGGCTGATTGCTGTCAGTTGAATATGGCCTGAGAAACAAAGAGCATCTGTGATAACAGTGAGGAGGATTAATTTGCTATAAGAGAAGGGAAAAACTAGGTGACAAGGGAGGGTTGTTGTAGTTTTGTGATTGAATACAACTGAATGTGTAAATAAATTGAGAGTGAGATGCCATTGAGGGGGAGAGATTGCAGATATTGGGTCAGGGGAGATATCTGGCCTATTGAAGTCTCTAACAAACTTGGAAGGCCTCCTTGGAGAAGGTGGAGATTATAAGCTTCAATGACCAGGTTCAACGGAAACCTTGGGTGCTGACCTCATGAATGTGCTCTGATCAAAGTTAGGATGGGTAGAAAGAGAGAAGGGGGAGGAAGTGAGAAGAGGATGGGAGAGGATGAGAAAGAGAAGAACAGAGGAAAGGGAAGGAGAGTGAACCATTAATGCAATCTCATCAATCAGGTAAATCACTCCTTCCTTAAAGAGGCACAAATGAGGGGCAGACAGGAAGGACCAGAAATATTCCACACTGCTTCCTCCTGTGATGTGTAAAAGAGATCTCCTAACCCACCCACAGAAATATGAAATAGCGTAAGTATGAACTCTCTCTTCCTCCACCCTAACCCAGGCCAAAGGGCAGGTCCCCCAGCCCTCAACCTAGTTAAAACCACTGGAGAAGACTAACAGAGAAGTCTGGTGCTGGGCTACTTCCCAAGATATGTCATAGATTAACAGCAGAAGGTAGTAGGTATTGCAGGAAGGGTACTGCTCCATTCACTTGAACAGGCCTGGAGAGAATATCTCAATTTTGAATGCATGGGCCTGCGAGCAAACCCACTGGATTTTATCAAGTCCAAAGATCAATACTCATATAAGCCATCCACAGGCCATGCATGAGGCCTAAAATATTTGTCATTGCCAACACATTTTTCCAAACCAATTGATTTTAAGTGGAACAGATTGCTGCCAGGAGGAACATCTTCCAGGTGAGGAGCTCCCCTTTGTTCCACCCTTGGCAGCCCTTCATGACATTTTCTGGAAATATATGCATCCTTATGCTGTGAACCTTTTCCCTCTAACCCCTTTCCTGGGCTTTTCAGTAGCAAATCACTCTTTGAGCCTGTGTTACATCTCTTCTTTCAAGGATTTACTCCATGGGTATTACTGACTGTGGTCCCCTCTACCCCTAACACCATAGATCATAGAGGCAGAGATGGATCCCTGGTGAACCAGAACAGGCTATGGCTTCAGGAAGTCATTAATATATACATATTTTATTTTACCATCCTCTGGGTATAGGGCAGCCAAGGCTTGTGTCTTCCTAAGCAGCCTCCCTGGCTAAAGAGTCGATGACTGGATAATGCATTGTATCGGTTAGTTCCAATAATAACCAAAGGCCACTGATAGGGAAAAATAAGCTAAATCTTTCCCTTCCTGTGAACCCCTCCTTTGAGAGATGGATGAAGTCTGTGCTTCTGTTGCAGAACACGAACTCAATTAAAACAGCTCCTATACATTGCTGCTGGAATCACTTTTGAATGTTCCCACCCTATAAACATATCATATTATAATATTAATGTGGAACCTGCTCACTTTATTGCCTCAGTCCTTTCACAGTTCATTGATTAACCAGATGCCAAGCAACATCTCCTTTACTGTGTGCTTGTGTTTTATGGTGGAGGATGTATTATCAATCCCATCCAAAGTTCCTCGTTAAGGTTTTTCCTACCAATTGTTTCCTTATGGTCGGTAGCATATGGACAGTTTACTCTCTCATCAATCCTCAATGGGCCATTCGTGTCCTTGATAATAATAACAGCATTAATGGATGTGTTCCTATTTCAGGATATACCATTATCTGGAGCTAATTTAATTAAGCAGCACCACAGCATTGTATCCCAGTTTCCTATTGTCCATCATGCTCTTCTCTAACACCCCCAAAGGAATGTGTGCCTGAGCTGATGAGAAAAATTGTCTTCCTTTGAGAAACCTAGAGAGACACTGGTGAGAGTTCAGGGCAATCAGGTTTGGTTGCCAGAACGGGTTTACAAGGAGGGCAGACAGGAAAGGACTATGAAAAGGAATAAAAACTCTTGTCAAGAATTTCATGGTTTAATAAAGACCATAGACAGATTCAAATCTCAAGTCCATTGCGTACCAGCTTTTTGACCTTGGAAAAGTTTACTTCTTTGAGTTTCAATGCCCACATTTGTAAAAGGGGCACAAGGAGACTCCTGGTATGGCTTGCACTTGAATAGTGGCCTCCAAAAATTCATGTCCACCTGGAACCTCAGAATGTGACCGTATTTGGAATTAGGGTCTTTGCAGATGTAATTAGTTAAATTGAGATGAGTCCATACTAGAATAGGGTGAGCCCTAATCCAATATGACTATTATCCTTACAAGAAGAGAAAACAGAGATAGAGACCCATAGTGAGAATACCTTGTGACAACAGAAGCAGACTTAGGAATGATGCAGTCTCTGCAAATCAAGGAAACTAAGGTTTGCTGGCAACCACCAGAAGTTCGGGAGAGGCATAAAACATTCTTTCTCAGAGACTCAAAAAGGAACCAACTCTGTTGATAGCTTGGTTTGGGACTTCTAGCCTCCAGGACCTGAGACAATACATTTCTGTTGTTTTAAGCCTTCCGGTTTGTGTTAAGAAACTAATACATGATCTGGAGAAGAATTAATACAATAATATATGGAGAGTCCCCTGCAAATGGTGGGTGCTCCAGTAATATTAGCCCCTTCAGCATCTTCCTGTTTCTCAACTTGAGTTTCTGCAGTGGAGCTGTTAATACATATTGCAGGTGTGTACTGCTCTATTCAAAAGGTGTGTTTCTAAATAAAGGGTGTAAATTAGGTTGGAGAAATGAGTCATGTTATAAATGTAGTGGAGGGTATGCTGTTTAAAGTCCTCTGTGCTCTTTTTTTTTTCCCTGAGATGGCTCCCTCGTCTGTTTGCTCATTGTTTTTGCTTGTTGCCTGCTTGTCTTTTCTTTGAGAAGCATCGGGAACCGAACCCAGGACCTCCCATGTGGGAAGTAAGCACTCAACTGCTTGAGCCACATCTGCTCCCCCTGCTGCATTCTTTTGTGACACAAAATCACCCCCAACCCATAACAAGTATGCATAAAGCCAGAGACTGCTATATAAGAGAATTTCTACACATATTCTAAACATAGAAGTATTATAAGCCTCCGCTTCTATGTGATCATTGAAATAATAATGTCTTTGAATAATAGTATTTGCTGAGTGCTTACTATGTATACTGTGCTAGTACTTTACACATATTCCTCACATCCCCTGTGAGATAGATAGCATTGTCATCCACATCTTACAGTTGAGGAAACCGAGACATAAAAGGTCCTACAACATGTCCAAGGTCACACCATGAGTGCAAACCCGAATTTAAATACAGACAGTCTGGTTCTCCCGAGTACTTCGGGGCAGGGGTTTGCTCTAATGTGACTCAAACAAAAGTGCTTGAAAAGCCTATCTACCGGAAGCGGCTGTGGCTCGGTCAGTAGGGCTCCCGTTTACCATATGGGAGGTCCCGGGTTCGGTTCCCGGGGCCTCCTGGTGAAGGCAAGCCCGCCCACACGGCGTGGTTGGCTGACTCAGCAAGCACAAGCAGCAAGGGGGGTATAAATGAATAAATAAATAAAATCTTTAAAAAAAAAAAAAAAAAAAAAAGCCTATCTACCTTCCTGGCTAGTTGTAATCCAAAACTGCATAAAACCTAAACTGTACTCTCAACACCTCCTTTAAAACTGCAATTGCCCCAGGACCACAGCTGAAACCTGCCACCCAGCTCCCCATTTTGCCAGAGGAGAGAGATGGATGGTATTGGGAAATCTTTGACAGCTCATCTTAAAACCTTGCAATTCCTTGGGCTTTCTCTAAAGATCAGAGGTCTCACTCTGTCCATCCACACGTGGAGTTACTCTGGCTGAGACCCTGGTTATGCATCAGACTTTTAGATCTAGAGAGGGAGAAAGGGGAACTTTGATGGGCTTGGGGTGGGGCAGAAAGGAGAGAGTATAAATGCATCTCATCAAATTAATCATCTGAGATTAAAGAAAGGACAATGGGAGACTCTGATAACCGATTATTTTCTCTGTGCCAAACCTCACGTTAGATATTTTCAACAGAGCCAGCCAAGAAAGGTGCCTAGGGTACAACATTTAAGGAGGCAGTCACTCTCAGGGTCATGCAATTGTCAGCCCCAATTTTCATATTCACATTTCATTTAACTATCATAGAAACTTTGAAAGGTTAGTATTAACAACTCAGCACATTTGTACCCTATCTGAAAACAGGGACAATAACTCACCTGCAAAGCCAATCTGCATTATTAGGCTTGTCCCTAGAAATTCATCTCTTCAGGTATATCCCTATGTTACCCCAGACTTAACCCAGAGAACATTTAGGAGATGATTTTTAGCTTTATAAAGGCATTTATGCTAGGATCCAACTAAACAGCAGAAGTCTCTCTACTATTCCTGTCACTCACAGGAATCCCAGTTCCCTACGTCAGAGGACATGGTCTTCTCATCCTCAAGAATAGGCCCCAGGATATTATGGGACCCAGAGAGTTGCAAAGATTTTACCAGGTTGCACAGTATTATACAAATGTTCCAAGGGCCCAGCCTTGGTGATTGAGAGTGGAGAGTTTAATACCCAGTCAATTAACACTCAACTTCCTGGTCTACCAGGAACTTGAGACACCCACCTGAACAAATAAAAGACTAACCGGAAATCTGAAACTCCTTGGGGATGGGAGAGTCACAAGACTATTCTCTGAATTTAGGCCCAGAGTGGGACCTCCTTTCAGGAACAATTGTTTTGTACCCCACATGTCTATCTGTATCTCTTCCAAGTAAAAGGCCAGTGTCAAAGGCAGGATTTGAACATGCACCTAGAACAGCATAACTCAAGCTTAAGTCATTATCTAAGCCTTGAAAATTCCTTCCAACCTCTTTTACTCTTCTCTTTTTGACTATCCCTCAAGTAAGTAAGTAAATAAATAAATAAATAAATAAACAAATAAATAAAATATTGCCTCAATTCCTTGCAAAGACTCTGGTATACTTTATTCCATCCAAGCGGTTTTGAGATTTGGGTAACAAGGAGCCATCCACACATTCCTGAAGACCCTCACAGTTTGGATCATGCCCCAATGGGGCTGCCCCTCTCTTCCCTCTGTAGAGGCCCCCGTTTCCTTCAGCATCAGCCACACTCAGTCAGGTGTCGTTTTCAGTGATGAGTATGCATTTTAGGCAGTGCTGTTGGTTCTTGTTAAGATTGTTCTCCTTGGTTTCGGCAAGGGTGCTGGTCAGTGCTTTTCCACCTCAGGACTGGACAATCACGCTGTGCCCAACGTCCTGAGCAGGCTCGAAAGCTCATCTCTCCAGAGAGTTTGTAGCTCATAATACATGGTTTTCAGCAGTAGGAACCAGAGCTCAGAAGGCATAAATGTAAAACAAGAAAGGAAAAGCTTTTTTTTTTTTTCCTTTCAGTATAACATTTTGAAATATTATTATTTTTACATTAGAAACATTGCAGGATTACAGATAATTCGTAGAAAAGTACAATGCTTTTCTTGTGGCAGATAGGAGAAAAGCACACAAAAGGCACAGGAGTACCTGAGCTGACAGGAGCCTGAGGCAATTCCCTCTCCAGAGTGTCCCTCAAGCCTTCTTTGAATAGGAACAATGGTCCACTTGGCCTGGTCCATAAGACCTGCCACTGGGTCAGATGCTGTTGTCGCAGCAGGCAGTGGTCCCAAGTCAGCCTGTGAAGGCATTAGCAAAGCAACAACAGCTGACGTGCCCTGACTGCAATGTCCTGTGCGTTCTCACAAGCCCAGTGCCTGGCACTTGAGTAGTCAATAAAAGTACATTCTAGAACACACATTCTTAAACTATATTATTGGCTTTACAGAATTTTCCTTCCTTGTTTTTCTTTGCTTCACTTTTCAACTCTCTTGGTTGTCCTCACTAATATGGCCATCAAGAAATGAGGCCATTCCCACATAAAGGCCCATTTTCCTTGGCCAAGTCTGCTCATACAAAAGCTATTAGAAGACCTACCATGTCTTCTTCTCTAAGAAATCAGGTCTTATATGGTCCATCGGGGGCTTATTAATCTTCTTAAGACCTGTACAGGATCTGAAGCCAAGAGAATGTCAATGTTAAAATGCAAGTAACCCTTAGCTTGCTAGAATCCAGCATGCTTCTTGCAAATAGCATTAGTCTGTGACCAGGAATGTTGGGCTAGCCAGGCCCAGCTGCCCCATTCTTAGGCAGGCCTTACTATTCTCTACTGCAGAATGAGAAGAATCAGCCAACACAAGGATATTTATTATTTGTCCTTTTCCTGACCCTTTTAACTATACCTGACATTGCTCTGCAGAGGGCTTGGGCAAGATCCAAGATGCTATGGAAGCCTGGACTCAGACTTATGAATTCCTCTGGAAGGACAGGAGGCACCTACCAGTTTCCTTGGCCTCTCTGAAGCAATTGGACTAAATATCTTGGCTTAAAGTCATTAGCTAAAATGGTAGCTTAGTTTGGACCTGGATTTGTGCTCATTTAGGACAGTGACCTTACTGACCTCTGCACTGCAACTAAAGATAAAAGTGCTTTAAAACACCAAAAAGGCCTGCCTCTCAAATTTCTCAGACTGATAGAGGAGGAGGAACAGGTGCTTAGTAAGCAACTACTCTTTGCTAGTGCTGTGCTATAAAATAAGGAACATATAAATATTTCAGCCATGGTCCCCATCTTTGAAGATCTCACAGTCTAATTGGGAAATAAGACCAATGTAAGTAATGCAATAGTCACAACACAAGCAAGGATGTATTTAATTGCTAAGGTGTGAGGTAAAGACTGTGATTTAGAAATGTTGAATGAGGAGAGCAATGAGAGCTGAGTAGTCTAAGAAAGCTTTATGGTGGATGTGAGACTTGACTTGGATCTTGAAGGATAAAAAGGATTTGTGTAGCTGGAGATGAGGAGAAAGCTTGTTGCATTATAGGAGGGAAGGTTGAATTTTAAAAAGAGTGAGTAAAAGCATGTTTGATGGACAAAAAAGAGGCCAGCCTATTAAAGAGGAAACCCTTGGAAATCAAGTTGAATTGGTAGAATGAGTCTAATGATGGAAGGTCTTGGCTGACAATAGAGGCTGCTCAACTTGATGTGGTGTGAAAAATATCAAAGAATTGACATAGTGAAAGCAGTGTTCTAGGAAGATCAAGAGTTAGAAGAGGTGAACTGGAAAGAAGAGATGGAGGAAGTGAGACCATCTTAGGAAGCTGCTGGGTGATCCAGGGAAGAAGTGATGTGGGCCTACTGATCTTGAGAATGAGTAATTCTTGTCCTAAATCCCTCTCAGAGTGGGTATTTAGGCAATCTTTACTGTGCCTGCAAATGCAGTTTAGGTATTAATCTCTCTATATATAGCATCATGTGGAGATAAAGCATTTATTGTCAGAGTTGTCATCAGGATCATCCATCACCATCCTAGTGGCTATCTTTTTAATCCTCTTATCAATCTTAACCCTGGGCGATCCACTTGCAGACTGGACCTGCCTGCAGCAGAGAAATGGACTGGATCTATTTATTTATGCAACATTGGACTGGACTCAGTTCATGTGCCACTCCAGATTCACACACTAGCCTCAATTTTTCAGCTCGAATGGACCCAGCAACAGCTTATGCTGTATCCACAGTCATAGGCCCAGGCTGCTGTTGCAACAAATCCAGGAACCCCTTCTACAGCGCTGACTGACAAAGAGAAACGAGTGTGCCTGCAACCATGTGCCTGGACTCGCAGGGGCCTGACTTCCACAGCATCACCACCCAGAGTGCAGGGAAGATCATGACTCATTGTCAGATTTTAACCAATGGAAGACAGGGAGCGGCAGACAAGTTCTTCTTCCTCTCCCTACAGAGATACAATAATTCATAAGGACCTTCTCAAGGCATCTGCTTTAGTTTCTTGGCTGCTAAAACAAAACGCCATGTAATGGGTTGGCTTAAACAATGGGAAGTTATTGACTCACGGTTTTGAGGCTAGAAGTCCAAAATCAAGGTGTCATCAAGGCAATGCTTTCTCTGGAAGACTCGTGTTCTGGAGCTGGCTGCCTGTGATCTTTGGTCCTTGGTTTTACCGTCACATTGACATACACATGGCAGCCTCCCTTGGCTTCTCTGGTTTCTGTTGACTTCTTCCTGCTGCTTTCTCCCTATTTGTCTGAAAGTCATTCTATTTATTTATTTATTT
>JAKSZT010053780.1:2719003-2926116 GCA_026826555.1 Tolypeutes matacus
ATTTCTTTCTCCTTATGTAAAATTTCGATAATAGTGCTGACCTTATCGATTCCCTGTGGGGACTGCCTGGTATAATGTACATATACTGTGTAGCTGATCACCTGGTAAAATGGTAGGGGCTCAAGTCATGTTAGGTATGGCCAGTAGCTATGTTTTCTTACTGACAAAAAGAGGATATTGGGCAAAGATAGAAAGTCCTTTTCAGCGTTGAGAGTCTGTGAGTCAAATGCTACTTTTTCTACATTTCTCCTCCCACTTCCTTCAGGATGTCTTCACAATGCCCCCAACAATGAGGCCAATTCTTACATTGTCCAATGTGCTGACTTCCATCTTTCCCATGGCACCGGGCCCTCCTTTGCTGTTTGCTTTTCTGCGTGCTGGTACTGTGTTTGATGAAAGGCCTGTCGGGCCTACAAGTGCACACACTCTTCTCTCTGGCCACGGGCCCCATTAAACATTGAGCAACGGTGGTGCTAAGACTTCCTGTCCCGAGAGCGATGCGCAGGACTGCCTGACATTCATGAGTTCCGGAACTGTTTTTCCCCCATTGAAAGAAAGTCATCTTCAAACTTTTACATTATAGATCATCCCAGAGCTTTATTTTCACCATCACTGAGCTGGAAAGGGGACTAAGATATCCCACATTTTCCTCCTCCTCAAAATCAAGCATCTCAAATAAAAATCCTTTTGATTCTTGTCCTTTCCATTTGCTCTCCTAATGTTCAAATGAAAACGAGAATTTGCCTTTTGATTTTCACTCCTTTGTCAATTTTCCAGTGACTGCCAACCCCAGAGCAGCAGGGACAGGCTTCAGCAACTCCTCCTGGGCGAGAATGTGATGGGGTGGCAGCTCTATCACCAGGCAGACTGAGCTGCCTGGGTGTTCTCTGAATGCCAGTTTTGCTAATGCTCCAGGACTATTTTAACTAATTAACTTTTAGAACAGTGAAGTCTGTGAGGCAGTCTGTCACCCTGTGTGGACATAGGGTATGTATATGTGTGGTAGACAAGCACTTCAGAAGACAGGTCTGGATTTCCAAACCATCCTGGGCTTCACTGTGCTTCCCGGATAATTTACCCCTCCAATCATTGTAAGAATGAAATGCGATGACCTAATTTATAGAAAAGTGCTAATAATTTATTTGTTGGCCCTATCAAGGGCATTTGCAATTTGAATGAGGACTATGTGAAAGTGTATTTACCCTTTCAACTCTAATGATGGAATTTTAGGCAGTCTGTTAGCTGATTGAGGGAAATGCTTATTCTGGAGTGTCTCCCTGATGTTTTTCAAATCACACATCTAAGGGACCATGTGATTCTAATTATACCTCAACCTGATTTTATACACACACACAGGCATATTTAGAAATTCCACATACCTAAGCACATTCACCCATGAAATCATACTGAGTTTCAACTAAGTATTAGATATTGGTTGTAAATTATATATAAATATATATATATATAATGTGTTGGACTTTGAAGAAAGAAACTTCAAGCTGGAACTAGAGGGAACATTGTATTGGCAAGGTTTTAAGATTCATGACAGCCCTCTGTCAACCCTTTTTCTCTCCAGAATTCAGAGTGAGAAACATGGTTTGGGGAAAATGTTGGAGACTGAGTAGCTGACCCCTTCTCACATGGAGATCCTGAGATGGAAGTCTGAGCACAGGAGGGTGTGGGAGGCCACCTTGTCCTTGAGTGGGGTTTTCTTCCCAGTCTGCTACTGTCTGACTCATATGGACTGACACCACAGTGGCCCAGGCTGACAAGGTCTTATTCTATTACCAAATTGTTACTAAGCTTTGTTTCTCCTTCCCTTTGAATTTTTGAGATGTTGGTTTGATTCTACCTGGCTCAACAATGAAGGGAAGGAGAAATTTCTTTGGCAGGCAAAGTTCATTGTTTCAAAATTAAATCGACCTTATCCTTTATTCTTTTTCCCTTTGAACCCTCTATTTACATATGCTTTTACTGTGTCTCTATGTCTTACTTTACTTTCCTGGCTCTTTAATCTTGCCTCTCCCTTCCTCCTTCCCTTTCTTGCTCTCTGTCTTTGATACACACACACATAGAGGCAGCATCACTTCAGGTGGGTCTCTTTGGTGTTCTTAAGGCATAATTTTTCCTTCCCCCTCCACAAGCTCTGATGTGCAAGTGATGTCACATGGTGATTTATTTGAAGACTACTGCCCCATGGGAGGCAATTGTTCGTGGCTAGAAAGGGCATGCTGGGTGCTGAGGCTCTTCCTCTTTCCTCTCCTTTGCTTAGATGGACCTCTCCTCTTGCTTAGCTGTTTCAGTTAAGGATTTATTGACTTCTACCTTGGAACTTATTCTTAGGAGAATAACTACTTGCATGCTTGAAATAGAAAACTTTGGCTAACATTACATTGCTTGGCTTGGCAATACTGAAAGGGATGGATTCAGATTTTGTGGCATCTGAAGCTAATGCAAGAAATAGAACATAACATTACAAATAAAAAATACTATGTATGTAGCCTTAAACAGGACCCATGAAAGTGAGGGCCCTGAAGCTTAAGCTCCATTAATTTCATGATAAATTGACCTGTTTAAAGTGGGATCCTCATTGCAAGACCCGGAAATATTTTCCTTCTCCTAAAGTACTGTCTTGGCCATAGTCCATTAAGATGCCTCAATTACATACCTGCCATGTACCTACTTACACTTAAGGACAAGATAAATATGATTGCCACTTGACTTTTGAGGCTATTTTTCAGGAGGCCCCATGTTGCTACCCAAGCCCTCCCACCACATTTGTTCCTGATTCATGATTTTGTTTCCAGTCTCTGGCCCCTCAGGACTTGGCCTTATCTTCTAACTGTCCTTGGGGCTATCACTTCCACCTCTTTCCTCTCCAGACTGGCTTAACTTGTCCTATAAGCTCATATAGATTCAGATAGCAAGTCTCCATTGGACCCTCAGCCTCAAGGAACCCAATTCCACTCAATCTGCCAGTGTCTGTAGAGGTTGGACCTGCTTGTCTGGTTAAAAACGGAGGGAGAGATTTTAGATCATTAAATAGCTTTATTTCCACTTATAATGAGTTCAGGCCAAGGCCTCGACTTGGCTCAATCAGCCTCTTTAGTCACATATCTGTTCCTTCTGGTCTAAGAGAGAAAAACATCCTCTTTTTCAATTTACCAAATAATGCAATGTTACATCGTGTAATGGTAAATCTTCTCCTCTTCTATTATTGCAAAATCAGAGATATGCCCAGGGTGCTCTGAGAGCACAATGAAGGGAACTCAGTCTAACCTAAAGGTTCAGGAAGGTTTCCTAGAAGAGGTCAGGAAAGACTGGGAATGCCAAGTCAATCAACTTGAACTTTATATTTAGGGAAATGAGATACACTGAAGGATATTAAATAAGGTGGTGCCTTTAGCAGTTTCCTTTCTCCTATCTCCTGATAGCAGCACAGGGAATATGATTGGGAGGAGGCCACCCTGGAGTCCAGAAAAATGGTTGGTCAGCCATTGCAATCCAAGTGAGAGACTAGGACAACAATGGTAGGGAGGGAGAGGAGGTAAAGGAGGTAAAGAATAGGTGATGGGGTCAAAACATATTTAGGAAATAAAAGGAGTAAGACTGTTAAAAATGTGCATCAGAGGACATTAGAAAAAATATGAAAACACAACCTAAGAATGGGGGCAAATATTTGCAAATTATATAGCTGATAAGAGTTTAACACCCAAATACAACTCAATAACAAAAAGACGAATAACCCAATTTTTAAAAATGGGCAAAAGACTTGAATAGACATTTCTTCAAAGAAGATATACAAATGGCCAACAAGCACATGAAAAGATATTGGTCATTAAGGAAATGCAAATAAAAACCACAATGAAATACCTTTTCACACCCACTAGGATGGCTTTGATAAAAAGTAAAGAACTAATGTTAGAAAGAATGCGAATATATAGCAACCCTTGTGCATTGATGGTGGAAATGTAAAATGGTGCAGCCACTGTGGAAAACAGTTTGGTGGTTCTTTGAAAAGTTAAACATAGAATTACTGCATGACCCAGCAATTTCTCTCCTAGGTACATACCTAAGACAAATGAAAACACAAGTCCACACAAAAATTTGTATGTGAATGTTTATAGCAGCGTAAGGTGGAAGTAACTGAAATGTACATTAACAGATGAATGCATAAACAAACTCTGATATATTCATTACAATGGAATATTATTCAGCCATAAAAAGGAATTAAGCTCTGATACATGCTACAACTTGGATAAACCTTGAAAACATTATGCTAAGTAAAAGAAGCCAGTCATAAAAAGTTATGTATTACATGATTCCTTTCATATGATATACCCAGAATAGGCAAATCCATTGATACAGAAAGCAGATTAGAGGATACCAGGGGATGGGACAGGGGAATTGGGAATTAATTACTTAATGGGTACCAAATATTTTATGGGGTGATGGAAAAATTTTGAAACTAGAGAGAGCTAGCGTTGCATAATCTTATAAACACATTAAATACCACCACTGAATTGTATACTTTAAAATAGTTCATTGTATGCTATGTGAATTTTACCTCAGTTAAAAATAATAAATAGTACTGAATTGTTCAGAGCTTGAGTTACTCAGTAGACTCCCTGACAGGAATACACAAGGACCATGTCTTTCCTGCCCATCTCACTCTTTTTCTAGCTAGAATTGAAAGAAGATGGAGGAAGGGATGGCATGTTTCATTTTTTGTAACATGAGCTGTGTTGACTTGGTAAGTTTTGTTACAAAGTGCAGACTGTGGCAAGTCAGAGGTGAGTGAAGGAATCTCTACTCAGAGGGACCCCAAATTCTTAAGCTACTGGAATCGGTTCAACTGCCATAGCCAGGGGTGCTCCTTGACTGTTCTTGGCCAGTTAGTGGGGCTGGTTTTGCTTTCTCTCTTAGGCTGCTGATTTAAGAGGGTGGCCTTTCCTTTCCTTCATATTTACGACTAGTGAGACGTGGGCTCTTGGGGCCGTGGAGCACTGTAATTCACAGAGCTCACAGCTTCCACTGGGTGAAACCCAGATATATAAAGCCTGGCCTGGAAACCAAGGACTCCCAGATTCTAATCAGTCAGGCCTGATTCCCCTTTTTCCAGTGGCTTTTATGACCCATCCTTGCCTGAGATGACAAAGTTTCTCATTGTCCACCAACAGGTAAAAATCCGTAAGAGGCAATTCAATTTCACAGGTCATAAAGTTATATGTCCACTTCTTGCACTTCTTCTTGTTTATTATGGTGGAAAACTTCTGAGTTCACCATCTATATTTTGTCAGTGGGTAGAAATTGTTTTATTTTACATGTTTCTCCTGCCTCTTGCCACCCTCTTTCCTCACCCTGGCCTTGATTGTATCTCATTCTATTCCTTACCTAAGAGAGCCCTTAAATCAAGGTTCTCCACCTCCTGGCAGATGAAAGCAATCTGCTTGTAGCTGAGACTGGGGATGCATTCCCTCTGGGTAAAGGGATTTGTGGTGGAAAGAAGAGAGAGAAGAGAAGAAGAGGTAAGCAAAAAGAGGGGCTGATACTCCTTTTTCTCAGCCACACTTAGAGTCATAATGTAATTTTTCTTTTCTTTTTGACCCCCAAAGTTTTACATAGACAGATACAATGTTTGCATCCTGAGTATGGTAAAAATCTAGTTTTGCATGCTCAGTGTTCCCTTTTTTCTATTAAACCTGATATGGAGACATATTTCATGATGTCAATCTTACACATAGCCCCTTGTGGAAGCAGCATTCAATATCATGTGACTTCTTGTCCCCATGGCCATGGCTGATTGAAGCAGGAATAAAGTTCTGACCAAAACATAGACAGCCAACTTGTTACCAGACCTAGGACAGAGATAAAGAGGGCCAATCAGATTCTATCTTTTGAAAATTTGCTTTTTCCCACCATTATCATGAAAATTTTCTAACATTCAAAAAAGTTGAAGGAATTAATCATTAACATAAACTCACCACTAGATTCTACAATTAACACTTCACTATATTAGTTTGATTGCATATTTATCCATTCATCCATCCTTCTAGCAATCCAACAATACATTTTATTTTTATGCATTTCAGAGTAAGTTGCAGGCATCAGTACACTAAGAGATATATGGCAGATGAAGGGTGTTGGAGTTAGGTCATGTAGACTTGGGGATGGTTGTGGCTGGGTCTCAGTCATGGACAATTGACATGTGTTGGATCCAATCTGCAGAAAGAAGGAAATGGAACAGATGGGTAGAGAAAAGCAGAGACTGCTGTGGTACACATATAAAGAGAGAAACTTCTTCATTATGGATGCTTGATTGGGCATCTACTCTCTGGGAGCGGTTTTGTAGTCCACTGTTATCCATAGTTCTTGGATTTGAAATCTAGGAGGTCCTTCTTTATTCATCAGTCTCTGTGCCCACTTCTGAGGAGGGCATGGGGAAAGAAACTTTTCTTGGAAGTTGAGTAGCTACCTTAGCCTGCTTTCTACCTGTAGAAATTTGGGGTGTCCCGAAATCTTTTTATACTTCTTACTGCATTAGTCTTTTTTAGCCCAATTTTGCAGCATTTTTGCCCATAGAACTTTCTCAAAAACTTCATGAACTTTTGATGTATTCGATTTTAGTCAACTCTATGTGCCAAAGGCACAACCACAATTCTTTTTGAGACATGCCTCTTTCCCTCCTCCCTCTCTCAACTTAATTATTGGTACTTTTGCACATCAGACTCCTATAGACTGCATTCTTATGCTTTCTAGGAAAGCTTTTGTCTAGATAAAAAAAGACCTAAAAGGGAAAACCTTCCCCTTTTTGGAGGTCTTAACAAAGATTATTATAGCCTTAGCCTCACACTGTGCTGAGGCTGTCTTACTGACAGTACCTGGATTGAGTCTTCTTGAAATTATGTTATGTGGTCACACTTTACTTTGGTGATAAAAAGTTTTATTTTCCAAACCTGCACGTTCTGGAATTTCTTGACTTTCTATATTTCTTCTTAATTCTATTTATAACCAAGCTAATTGTTTTCTGAGCTCTTCTCTCTCTTGTGGTACCTTATTAAATATTGTTAGCAGAATCCAGCTCATATTTCCACATTTTGCCTCAAAATTCCTCACTCTACTAGACTGATTTATCAGATTCAGTTTCTGTCTCCCAGATTATCACAGGTGACAGTTTTACCAAATGTTTTACTATCACGTAACACAGATCACCATTTTTTAACCTTATTTAATAGTTTCTTTGAATCAGTGCCACATATTTTGGGGTTTTATGTCTATTTCTAAGTACAAATTTTTGTATCAGTCAGCTATTGCTATATAATAAATCACAACCAAATTAAGTAACATATAATAATGAACAATTATTTCCTTGCTCACAAATATGCAGGCTAGCCTGGCTGCCTTGTTTCAGTCTGTAAACCTGCAGATTGGCTGTGATGGCCCTGCTTCAAGCTTCAGGTCTGTGGTCAGCCAGGGTGCCTCTGCTTCCATGGCACTATTATTTTAGGATCAGTGGAATACCCAAGGCATGTTTTCCAGTGGCAGTAATAAATATTTTATACATTTTAAGCCTTTGCTCATGTCATATTTGCTAACATTCTGTTAGACAAATAAGTCACATGGCTAAGCTCAACCATCAAAAATGTAGTGGGCAAGTATATACTCCACAATGGAAGGGAGTAATGTGAATATTTTCTAGACAATAATATAAATGATCATTGATATGCTAATTATGGAAAATTTTATTAGACATCTAAGTAGAGTACTTGGATGTATATATGTGTTTAGATTTCAAGATAGAGGTTTAGGGTACAGACACAAATATTGGAATATTCAGTATGTACACACATGCACACACACACACATTATAAATATAGAATATATAAAGCCATGATGTTGGATTAGATTGCCAAGGCAGGGTGTGTAGATAAAGAACAGAAGACATCTGAGTATTGAGCTTTCAGGCCTTTAAAGGTTGACAAGAATAGGAACCAGCAAAGGAGAAGAGGGAGTGATCATCAATGTAAGGGGGACACCAGGAGAGTATGAGTTCTGAGAATATAGAATGCATCTTTAAACAGTACTTACAGGAAAATTTACAACCTCGAATGCTTGCATAGAAAAGAAAAATGGCTGGAACTAAATAAGATGAACATCTAAGAAGTTAGAAAAAAAGACAACAAAATAAACCCAAAGAAAAGAGAATGAAAGACTTCTGGGAAGATGGAAGATTAGAGAGACACAGGACTCACTTCTCTCCCAGAAAAATAGCTAAAGAACAGGCAGAAACAGCTTGGAAAAATGTTTTGGGTTTAGGGCACCACCTAGAAGAGAAAGGGGCAAAGGTAAAGAATTATGATAGGAAAACTCTGAGAGTAAAAGCGGCAGTTGCAGCTGCAGCTGCTGGCATCCTTCCCCCTACACTTGAAGTAGAGAGTTTTGAATTCTCCAGCCTCTGACTGGTGGCTATGGACAGAGGGGGCCACAAGAGTCCACCTCTCCAGGAAAGGGGAGAGCGAGGCACGAGGCCTAAGGCTGATTCAGCCTTTGGCCAGCAAATTTGGTCTTCTGTGTCCCATAAGCCCTTCCAGGCCAGGTGGGGCCATGCCATTGTTTGCCCTGGTAGCTGACAGGGGACAAAAGAGATCCAACTCTCACAAACACCCTCCCAACTGACTGGGACTGGATGTTGAAGGCACAGAGGGGAGTGGAAATATTTCCTACACAGGAAAAAGGAAAGGGCTGGTGGCAAAGGTTGGAGAACAGTCTTTGACAAAGTTTGATTTGGGAAGATAGCCTTGAGACAGGATTCTCTGTCACACTGTTGTAGTCAGTATTGCAGGGAACACATTCTGACCAGGTTTGAACTGAGAAGGCTGCAGGAGAGCACCACCTTCTGCTGGACTAAGGAAGTACATGTGAAGAAATTAAAAGTAAATAAATGGAAGACTTTTGCAGGCCTTTACAGTCTCCTTCCCCAAGACCCTTGGAAGTGGGTCTGCAATCCATTACTGGGTCCATGGCCAGGATTTGAGCAAAGAACAGGGATAATCCTTAAGCGCTAGAACAGGTTGAACCAAGAATCAAAGAATGGCAGTAACACACACCCTCCCCCCACTATATCCCTACACAAGAGATAGAAATTGGGCATCAGAGTAAACTCATCATCATAATTAGGTGCCTAGACATCAACAAAATATTAAAAACCATACTAAGAAAATGGAAGATATTGGCCAAGCATATGCCTACAGATGAGGCACAAGATTTGAGACAACTAATCAACAAGGTCCATACAAATCTCCTAAATCAAATTAATAGGTTGAAAGACAATGTGGCTAAGGAGATAAAGGACATGAAGAGGACACTGGGTGAGTATGAAGAATTTGAAAACCTGAATAGAAAAATAACAGAGCTTATGGAAATGAAAGACACATTAGGTGATATAAAAAACAAATTAGAGGCATACAACAGCAGATTCAGAATGATAGAAGAAAGACTAAGTGATGCAGAAGACAGAATAGCTCAAATTGAAGACAGAAGAACAGAGAGAGAAAAGAATGGAAAAACTTGAGCAGGGGCTCAGAGACTTGGAAGCACACAAGAAGCACAACAACATAAGTGTCATGGTTATTCCAGAAGGAGAAGAGATGGGGAAAGGGTCAGAAAGAGTATTTGTGGAAATAATGCTGAAAATTTCCCAGTTCTCATGAAAATTGTATTTACATGTCCAAGAACCACAGCATACTCCAATCAGAATAAATCCAAATAGACCTACTCAAGACACATACTACTCAGAATGTCCAATGCCAAAGATAAAGAGAAAATTCTGAGAGCAGCAAGGGCAAAGCAAACCATCACATAAAAGGGATGCCCAGTAAGACTTTCTATAGATTTTTCATCAGAAACCATGGAGGTGAGAAGACAGTGGTATGATACAATTAGGATATTGAAAGAGAAAAATTGCCAGCCAAGAATTCTTTATCCAGTGAAATTATCCTTCAAATATGAAGGGGAATTAAAATATTCACAAATAAACAGAACTCAAGAGAATTTGTGAAAAATAATCTGGCTTTACAGGAAGCATTAAAGGGAGGCTTACAGCCCAAAAGAAAAAGATAAGGATGAGAGGCTTGAAGGAGAATGTAGAATGGAAGATTATCAGAAAGGATAACCCAAAGAGTAAAAAGATGAAAATAAGATATGACATATGAAAGCCAAAGAATAAAATGGTGGAAGTAGATAATGCATTTACAGTAATATCACTGAAGGTGAATAAATTAAACTCCCCAGTTAAAAGATATAGGTTGAATGTGAATATTCTCACTGTCCTGATTTTGTGATAATCAGGGTAGGTTAACCATTCACTATATTAAAAACCGTGCATGTGTCCCCAGACCTAGTTTTTCTCCCTAGGTCTGGTTTTTGGAATGCTGGTGATAAACTAAGCCTGATTTATTATATGGCCATGCTGTATGGGAAAAGACTGTAACTTTGGGTATCTTTGGTCAACCTTAAGAGATATAGCAAGAGGATGGATGTAGCTCAGGTGGTTGGGCGTCCGTCTCCCATATGGAGAAACCTGGGTTTGATCCCCAGGACCTCCTGGTAAAACTTTAAAAAAAGAAAAATATAGGAGGCGTGTGGGCCACCAGGCCCCATGAGCAGGTGAGCCACCAAGCCCCATGAGCCATACAGCAAGATGATAACGTAACAGGAGAGTGACACAAGGGAGAGCCAAGACAAGATGCACCGAAAAACCAGGAACTAAAGTGGCACAGGTGGTAGGACGCCTCTATCCCATATCAGAGGTTCCATGATTCGAATGCCAGTGAAAACAGGAGGAGAAGGATGAGAAGAGAGAGCAGGAAATGGACACAGAGTCACCCAGTGAATAGACACAGAAACAGCAAAAATGGGGGGGAGGGTGGGTAAAAATGGATAAAAGTAAATAAATAAGTAAATAAACCTTTAAAAATTGTATAGGGGAGGAAGATATGGTCTATAGTTGGTAGTAATACTTTGACGATGCTCTTTCATGATTTGTTAACAAATGTTTCACAACAATGCAGGGTGTTTGTGTGTGGGGGTGATGTGTGGGAGCCCTGTATGATGTTATGCATATTTGTTTTGTAAGTTCATGATGTTTACTGAACACTTATAGTTTATGTATATTCATGTATGAATGATATACTTCAATAAATTGTTTTTTTTTTTTTTTAAAGATATAAGCTGACAGAATGGATAAAAATAATGAGTCATCCATATGCTGCCTACAAGAGACTCACTTTAGATCCAGGGATACAAATCAGCTGAAAGTAAAAGGTTGGAAAAAATATATCCATGAACAGGAACCAAAAGAGGACAGAGATAGGTATACTAATATCAGACAAAAGAGACTTTAAATGCAAAAATGTTATGAGGGGCAGAAGGCCATTATATATTAATAAAAGGGACAATCCACCAGGAAAAAGTAACAATCATAAATACCTATGTACCTAATGAAGGTGCCCCAAAATACATGAGGCAAACTCCGGCAAAACTGAGAGCAGAAATAGATATCTCTACAAAAATAGTTGGAGACTTCAACATACCATACACATTCTTAGATAGAACAATAAGACATAAGAGCACCAAGGAAACAGAGAACCTGAACAATATGATAAATAAGCTAGACCTAACAGACATATACAGAATATTGCATCTCAAATCAGTGGGTTATATATTCCTCTCAAGTGCTCATAGATCTTTCTCATGGATAGACTGCATGTTGGGTTACAAAGCAGGTCTCAATAAATATAAAAAGATTGAAATTATACAAAGTACCTTCTCATATCATAATGGAATGAAGCAGGAAATCAATAATAGACAGGAAAGGGAAAATTTCACAAAATATGTGGAGGTTAAACAACATACTCCTAAACAATCAGTGTGTCAAGGAAGAAATTGTAAGAGAAATTAGTAAATATCTTGAGATGAATGAAAATGAGAACACAACAAATAAAAACTTATGGGATGCAGCAAAGGCAGTGCTGAGAGGAAAATTTAAATCCCTAAATGCCTATATTTAAAAAGAAGAAAGTGGTAAAATTGAAGACCTGAGTGACCGTCTGGAGGAACTAGAAAAAGTATAGCAAACCAATGCCAAAGCAAGCAGAAGGAAAGAAATAATAAAGACTAGAGCAGTAATAAATGAAATTGAGAACAACAACAACAACAAAAAGATCCAATAAAGGTAAAGAAAATTAACACAACCTAAAGCTACTTCTTTTAGAAGATCAATAAAGTTGACAATCCCTTAGCTAGACTAATAAAGAAAAAAAGAGAAGATGGAAATAAATGAAATCAGAAACGAAAGGGGGGGATGTTATGACTGACTGTACAGAAATAAAAAGGAACATAAGATGATATTATCAGAAACTGTATGCCAACAAATTAGACAACCTAGATGAAATGGACAAATTCCTAGAAACACACAAACAACCTGCTTTGACTCTTCAAGAAATAGAAGAACTCAACAAGCCAGTCACTTTTAAAGAGATTGAATCAGTCCTCAAAAATCTCCCAACAAAGAAAAGTCCAGGACCAGATGGCTTCACTGGTGAATTGTACCAAGCTTTTCTAGAAGAATTAACATTGATCTTGTTTAAACTCTTCCAAAAATTGAAGAGGAGGAAAATTACACAACACATTTTATGATGCCAATATCACCTTAATACCAAAGCCAGATAAAGATAAAGCAAGAAAAGAAAATTACAGACCAATCTCTCTAAGGAATATAGATGCAAAAATTCTCAACAAAATACTTGTAAATAGAATCCAACAACCTATTAAAAGAATTATAAACCACACAAAAATAATTTAAAAAAATAAATAAATAATTTAAAAAGTATTATGTGCCACAACCAAGTCAGATTTATTCCTGGAATGCAAAGGGGGTTCAACAGAAGAAAATTAATAAATGTAATACAACACTTTAGCAAATTTAAGAAATAAAAGCACATGATCATCTCGATCAATGCAGAAAGGCATTTGACAAGAGCCAGCATCCTTTCTTGATAAAAACACTTAAAAAGTAGGAATAGGTGGAAAATTCCTCAATATGATAAAAAGCATATAATAAAAACCCACAGCAAACATCGTACTTAATGGGGTAAGATTGAAAGCTTTCCCTCTAAGATCGGGAATAAGACAAGGATGCTCACTGTCATTACTGTTATTCAACATTGTACTAGAAGTTCTAGCTAGAGCAATTAGACAAGAAAAAATCATAAAATGTGTCCAAACAGGTAAAGAGGAAGTAAAACTCTATTTGCAGATGACATGATCCTATATTTAGAAAATTCCAAAATGTCTAAGACAAAGTTATTTGAGCTAATAAGTAGAGCAAAGTGGCAGGATACAAGATCAACATGCAAAAATCAGTAATGTTTCTGTACAGTAGCATTGAACAATCTGAGGAAATCAGGAAAAAATTCCATTTAAAATAACAACAAAAAAAGACTCATAAATCTAGGAATCAGTCTAACCAAAGATGTACAGGATCTATATTCAGAAAACTATAAAAACATGCTTAAAGAAACCTGAAAAAAATGGAAAGACATTCCATGTTCATGGATTGGAAGACTAAATATCATGAAGATGTTAATCATACCCATACTGATTTATAGATTTAATATAATACCAATCAAAATTCCAACAGCCCATGTTACAGAAATAGAAAAGGCAACTATCAAATTTTCTTGGAAGGTAAAAGGCACCCAAATAGCCAAAAACATCCTGAAAAAGAAAAACAATATGGGAGGACTCTCACTGTCTGACCTTGAAACATATTACAAAGCTACAGTGGTCAAAACAGCATGGTATTGGCATAAAAACAGATACAATAATCAGTGGAATAGCACTGACGGGCCACAAATAGACCCTCACCTCTACGGCCAACTGTTGTTGTTGTACTTAACAACATGTACTGTTGTTGTTTTTTATGGAAGTACCGGGGATTGAACCCAGGACCTTGTACATGGGAAGATGGCACTCAACCACTGAGCTACACCCACTCCCCCACAACCATTTTTGACAAACCTACCAAGTCCACATTAAAGGGACAAAATAGTCTCTTTAACAAATGGTGGGAGAACTGGATATCCTTAACCAAAAGAGTGGAAGAGGACCCCTATCTCACTCCCTATACAAAATCAACTAAAAATGGATCAAAGACCTAAATATATTTATTTATTTATTTATTTAGGACCATAAAACTTCCAGAAGAAAATGTAGGGAAACATCTTCAAGATCTTGCGGTAGGTGGTGGTTTCTTGGACCTTATAACCAAAGAATGAGACAACAAAAGAAAAAATTGATAAATGGGACCTCCTCAAAATTAAACACTTTTGCACCTCAAAGGACTTTGTCAAAAGGGTGAAAAGACAGCTGACTCAATGGGAGAAAATATTTGGAAATCACATATCCAATAAGGGTTTAATATATATGATATATATATATTTTTGAGTTCATATAAATGTTTTATTGTAATTTTTTCTTCTTTAGTGAGTTTAGATAATATACATGTTTTTTTTAATTTATTTTTTATTGTGGGTAAAAATCAAAATTTTCACAATACATACCAATATTTGTAAAATGATATATAATATATATATGATATTTAAAGAGATAGTACAACTCAACAATAAAAAGACGAAACTACCCAATTAAAAAATGGGCAAAAACTTGAATAGACATTTGTCCAAAGAAGAAATACATATGGAAAAAAAAAACAAAACAAAAAACAACAACAACAACAACAAAAAAACACACGTGAAAAAATGTTCAACATCACTAGCAATTAAGGAAATGCAAATCAAAACTACAATGAGATATCATTTCACACCTATTAGAATGGACACCATTAAGAAGACAGAAAACTACAAGTGTTGGAGAGGATGTGGAGAGATAGGAATGCTTATTCACCTTTAGAGGGAATGTAGAATGGTACTGCCACTGTGGAAGACTCTTTGGCAGTTTCTAAGGAAGTTGAATATAGATTTGCCATGTGAACTGGCAATACCACTACTAGGTATCTACCCAGAAGAACTGAGAGTAGTGACACGAACAGACATCTGCATACTGATGTTCATAGTGGTGTTATTCACAATTGCCAAAAGACAGAAACAACCCAGGTGTCCATCAATCAATGAATGGATAAACAAATTGTGGTGTACACATACAATGAAATATTATGCAGCTGTAAGAGGAAATGAAGTTTGTGATGTATATGACAACATGGATGAACCTGGAGGACATTATGTTGTATGAAGCAAGCCAGACACAAAAGGACAAATACTGTATGGTTTCTCTGTGGTAAACTAAATATATTGTGTAAACTCATGTTGTTAATAACAAGAATATAGGTCACCAGAAAATAGAATGAGATTAGAGATTAGGGTTATTATGAGCAGAATTGGTAAAAATGTTGTAAATCTTTGGAAATGAATAAAAATGGGGAAAGCACATCATAATGTTTGTAACTAGCAGTGCTATTTTATGGGTATGACTTGTTGAAAGGGAAAGTCTAAGGTCATGTATATTACTAGAAGGAAAGCTAAAAATGTAAAATGGGACTGTGTAACATACATGGGCCTTCATGTGAAACATAAATATGGGTAATATTGCATCTATAAGACTAGTTTTCTTTGAAACTGAACAAATGTACTTTAAAGTTACAGGACATTAATATCAGGCAAAAATACAATCAAAGCAAAATATGAACAGTAGTGTATAGTAATATATTAATAATCTTCCAATAAGGGTAAAAAAAAAGGAAATATACTAAGTGAAAGACAAAAGGTACTACATATTGTTTGACTCCATCTATACAAAACATAAATGCAAATAAATTATAAAGATAAAAAAAGAATAGCAGCTATATACAGCAGGGAATGCATAGAGAGATTGAGAGTGGTTATTAAGGGGTAGATCTTTTTTTGTTTGTTTTTTTTTTGTTTTTTATTATTATTATTGGAATAATGAAAATGCTCTAATAATGATTGAAGTGATGAATGCACAATGTGATTATACAAAATACCATGATTACACACTTTGGATGGACTATATGCTCTATTAATTTGTATAAATAAAATTTATTTAAAAATAATGAAAAAAACTAAACTTGGAAGAAAAAGAAGAAACATAAGAAAACATATACAAAATATCACATTTTGTGACTTTCCACTTAAACGTTTCTGCATTACATACATAAATATATTCACATAGAAATATAGACTTTTCTTATTAAAAAAAAAAATGAGGAAAATGATAATGATGAGAGCAGACACCAAAGCAACAAAATCCAAAGATACCATAGCAAGGACTAACACCACCAAAAGTTTGTTCTTTGAAAAGACTATAAAATTGACAAAGCTATGGTGAGATCAATCAAGAAAAAAAGAAAGTACAAATAAATAATATTAGAAATGGAAAAAAGGACAAAACTACAAATGCTGAAAAAGATATAAAAGCATATTAAAATAATCTTTATGCCATTAAAGTTGAAATCTTAGATGAAATGGTCTAATTACCCCCCAATAGTAAGTTATCAATTCTGAATCAATAAGAAATCAAGAGCTGACTGGTCCTATAACAATTAAAAAAAAAAAAACTGTTTTAAATTTTTTTCCCATAAAAAATAACCATGTCTAAAAGTTTTGTTTTATTTTCTGGTAAACTTTACCATTCAAAGAATAAATATTTTTATGTTTAACCAAATTATTGCAGAATATAGAAAAAAGGGTACACCCTTCAACTCTTTTAGGAGGTTGAAACCAATCTCTGAACAACAGTAGAAGAAATGTTTATTACAGGTCAATCCTCTCATGAACTTAGATGCAAAAGTCCTAAACAAAATATTAGCAAATAACATCCAGTAATGCATTAAAAAACATAATATAGTGATGACCAATTTGGTTAGATCTTTGCAGTGAAAAATTATTTTAACATAAAAATATCAATTGCTATAATACAGTGCATTAACAGGTTAAAGTAAAAATTATAAGTCTATTTCAATAGGTATAGAAGTGTTTTATATAATTCTATACATATTTAATATTTTTTTAAAAATCTCTTAGAAAACTAGGGAAAAAAAGGAAAACAATTTAAAAAGATTTATTTATTTTATTTATTTTTATTTATTTATCCCTCCCTTGTGGCTTGTGCTTGCTGTGTCCATTTACTGTGCATTTTTCTGTGTCTGCTTGTCTCCCTTTTTTGCATCACCTTGCTGTGCCAGCTCACTGTCAGCTCACCGCGCTGCGCGGGCCAGCTTCCCTTCACCAGGAGGCCCTAGGAATCAAACCTGGGACCTTCCATATGGTAAACAGGAGCCCGACCACTTGAGCCACATCAGCTTCCCAGGAAATTTTTTTAATGGTTAAATGAAATCCTCAAAGAAACATTATATTTAGTGGTGAAATGTCAAAAACATTCTTAATAAAATGGGTAAGACAAGGGTGTTTTTTTCTCACCACTACTATTCAACATTGCATGGAAAATCCTAGCCAGTACAGAAAGGTAAGAAGCCCCCCACCCCCCACACACAGTAGAGGAATTAGAAAGGAAGAGAAACAAGTGTGATTTTTTTTGTAGTTATATTATTGTGAATAGCTACTCAGCAACAAGCTATTAGAAAATGTAATTTTAAAAAGACATCATTTGCTTTGGATTCTAGTAACAGTGGAGTAGCTTAGTTAGATGGATGTTTCTTCAGATAGCAATTAGAAAATATGAAAAAAAACACTTTTTCTTTCAAACAAATAAATAAAAAACAGGAGAGTTACTATGGCAATTGAAATTATTTTATGAATCCCCAAAAGAGAAAGATTATGTTTGTAAACTAATCTATTCCTCTGAGTGTGATACCCTTTGATTGCTTTGAATTCAGTTGAGTGGCCCTTGATTAGAATACCTGATGAGATTGCTTTAGGGCTTTGGATTGGACTAGGTCCTTGAGGCATGACTCAGGTTGAGTCTCTGCCTCTTGCTGTGTCTGATATAAACATACACTCAGACAGATAGAGGAAAAAGGGAGCTGACATATTTGATTCTCCAATGTGAGAAAGAGAATTGATTAAGTAGGAAGCCCCCAAGAGGCTGGGGCCCCCAGAGCAGCTCAAGAGGAAAGAGTGAGCCCTGAAGGAAAGGAGAGACCTAGGCAGAGATGGGCAGCCATCTTGCTTCACCGCATGGCAACATGCCAGGATCAACAGCAGCTGACTTTGGTGAGAAATCATCTCTGATGGTGCCTCAGTTTGGACTTTTCAGGCCTTGGAAATGTAAGCTTTTACCCCAAGTAAATCCCTTTTATAAAAGCCATCCCATTTCTGGTACATTGCAAAGGCAGCCCTTTGGCAAACTAAAACAGTCACCAAAAGCAGAAAGAAACTAGAGAGCAGTAAACTCTTGAAAGATGAGCTGCAAGTGAATTTTTTTAATTTGTGACACTCCCCAAGGCAGCGTGGCTCACTGGGCAGGAAGCCACAGCCTATTGGCTTGTTAGAGGAAAAAAAATTGGGATTAGTTGAAAAGGTAGAAATTTAAGGGGGTGAAGTATTGTGAAAAACTTGGCTGGTCTTTGTCCCTCCCCAACACCTCTAAATCTTTGGAATTCCCCATGATAAGGGTGTCTTTTGTTATTCATGGGCTCAAGACCACACCTGATGGTTCCGGTGCTGAGAGATGACTGGTGGAGGCAGCCACACATGCATTTTTAGGGTGCCAACTGGCCACACTAGAAAGACCAACCATGTGACGAGGGGATTGGGGCTTTAAGCCAGTCATATCAGCCTGACCTTTCTGACCTCTGAGAGGGGATGGAGCTGCAGATTGAGTTGAACTGTAACTGAGAGTTAAGAATTAACAATGATTATGATTACCGAAACACTATATAGTTGCTTTTTTCTTACTTTTCCGGTATATTATAGAATAGCCAAAACTTAATATCTGAAATTACTGAAACTCACTAGACTGATCTTACCTTTGATTGTGGTTATACCAAACTAGTCTCACCCTTGTACATACTTACTATTGTAATGGTAACCATTCCACCTTCCCTTCTTTGAGTCCATAAAAAACCCTAAACTCCTCAAAATCAGAGAGAGAGACTTTAAGCCTTTCAGCCATCTGTTCTTTCTCTCTTTGAAACTCTGGTATCTCAGGAATTTTTCTTTTAGGAGGTACCGGGGATTGAACCCAGGACCTCATACATGGGAAGCAGGCACTCATAACCACTGAGCTACATTTGCTCCCCAAAGAGAATTGGGTTTTTCATTTGATTGTTTGTTTTTAGGAGGTACAAGAGATCGTACCTGGACCTCGTATATGGGAAGAAGTCGCTCAAGCACTTGAGCTACATCCACTCCCCTCAGGAATTAGTTTTTGAAGTGCACCAGGCAAGAACCCACTTTTGCTCAGTTTCACACCACATGGGCATTGATTCCACCAATCATGCCTACTTAATGGGACCCCATATAAACTTGGGACACTTGAAGCTCTTCAGAGCTTCTGTGACTGACATTATTGTGGCAGGAGGGTGATGCATTCTGACTTCATGTGGAGAGGACATGGAAGCTTGTATTTGAGACATTCCCAGACCTTGCCCTATGTGTCTTTTCTTTTTGGCTTCTAATTTTTATCCTTTCACTATATAATAAAGCTATAATCATAAGTATAATACTTTCAGTGAATTCTGTGAGTCATTCTAGTGAATTATCAAATGCAAGAGGGTAATGGGAACCTCTGGGTTTGTAGCCAGTTGGGCAGAATGAGGGTGGAGCTGGGGGTCCCCAAACTTGCAACTTGTGTCTGAAGGACAATCTTGTAGATAACTGACTGTAACCTGTGAAACCTGGTCTAACTCTGGGTAGTTGGAGTCAGAATAAAATTTAATTGAGTTACTGCAACATTATCAGTTGGTATCAGAAGTTATTGAAGTTGTAGAAAGTTTTTAGTAAACTTTTATAGGGAGAATTCCTGGAAGGTAGGGAGCCACAGTGGGGGTGAATCTGCAAATCTGCATATAAAATCTACCCATATCCTGGGCTGACCATTCCCTCCTTATGCATAGGGAGACCCTAGAAGGAGGTGTGTGTGTGTGGCGGGGGCAGTAGAAACTGAAAGAACTGAGGAGAGATTTATGTTTCTGCCCATTGCAAGAGAGTCAAAATTCAGAGTTTGATTCCAGCCAAGTTAACAAAAATCATTCTTCAGGGGAAATAATAGAATCCAGACTCTATAAATTTTCCATAATTCTCAGTAGCAATCAATTATCATTAAACATATGGAAGAAACAGAAAAATGTGACCTATACCCAAAATAAGTCAATAGACTCTCCACCACCAAGATGATATAGATGTTGCAATTAGGAAGTAGGGACGTAAAGCAGCTATCATGAATATGTCCAAAGACATAAAGGAAGATATGTCCATAATGAACAGATGGAATATAATCAGAGAAATAAAATTTATACAAAAGAATGAAATAAAAATTCTAGAGCTGAAAAGTATCATAACTGAAATGAAAAATTCACTGAATGGCTTTAATAGCAGATTGGAAATGGCAGAAGAAAGAGTCAGGGAACTTAAAGATAAATCAAAAGAAACTACACAATCTGAGAAATGGAGAGAACAATATTTAAGAAAAAACCCACAAAGTTTCATAGACCTGTATGGTAATTAATCAGTCTAATGTAAGCATAAATGGAGATCCAGAAGAGGAGGTGATAGGCAGAAAAAATATTTGAAGATATATTGGATGAAAACTTCCAACACAGAACATAGAATTCAAAAGTTCACCCACATTTATAAAGTCAACTCATTTTTAACAAAGACACCAGAGCAATTCAATGGAAAATGGAAAGTGTTTTCAATAATTGTACTAAGACAGCTGGATATCAACATGGAAAAAAAAAACAAGCCACAAACCCTTACCTCACACCATATACAATAGCTTCTCCAAATGGCCCATGCTGCTTTTGCTTTTCATGCCATATAGTTTAAAGCTGCCAATCCTCAGCATCCTACTCCTCCCCTCTAGGTCACAATAAATGCAAGAGCCTGTGACTCATACTTTTACTTTTCCCCACGCCTTCACTGACCTTCATGGGAGTCTAAGTTAGGTAAGCCCGAGGCCCCTCTGCCCACCCGAGTTCTCCCCCTTCCCCTTTAGGCCTTTAATTTAACAACTGTCCTTTCATGCATTCTCAGCTGGTTGACTATCTGTGTTTGTGTCTCATCACCCAAAGAATTTTCATATAACATCCAACACAGGGGTCTGCATTTTTTAAATTCAAGTGGAAGGAGTCCATCCTTTCCTAACTACTCTGACATGTTAGCTCTTGTAAATTAAGTTTACCTATGTGTGGGTTTTTTTTAAGGCTCTCTATTCTGTTTCACTGGGTTATTTATCTATGAATGTGATAATGTATTTCCCAATGTGTGGCTTCCCTATCCATTTTCCTAACAGTTTATTTTGATGATCAGAGGTCTTTAATTTTGACCTCTGATTTACTTTCTTTTATAATTGTTGTTTTCAGTGTCCTAAGAACTTTTCTTAACCCCAGATCACGAAGATATCTTACTATATTTTTTTCTAAAAGTTTGTTCTAAAAGCTGAACAGTTTTAGCTTTTAATTTTAGATCTATGATCCATCTTGAGGGCAGCTCTTATCATCCAAGTCAGATGGAGGTGCAAGCCCTGCTAGTTGCAGTTATGCCCACGGCAAGGATAATTGGTATGGTTGATCAAAAAGGGAACTTATGACTAAGCCAGGCCAGATGACGCCAAATATAATTTCTTTTATGTCATTATAATCCCTATCTCAGGTCACCCAGAAAAATTAATTCAGATACATTAATACCTTACATATGAAAGTTAATACTTAAAAAAACATTAAAAAGCAATGGATATCACCCCACACAGAGGGGCTCCTGAGGGCTCTGGAGACACCCAGGTCCTATATAAGGGGGCATAGCTCCAGAGATTGATGCCTTATTAGTGGGCTCTACTTTGGAATCTGTGCTCCTGAGAATGACAGAGTTGGACTCAAATAAGTCCTCCCTGCACTGGAGTTTAGGTGTAGTTTCAGAGACTGGGGCCTCTGGCCTGCCTATGTGCCAGCTGTGCCTGGAATCTCGGTGGAGCTGCAACTCCTACTCTACAGCTCAATGGACTCACCCAAGTCACCTGGTGAGAAGATGAAGATGGACAACGGCCATCCCAGGGAATGGAGAGAGCCTGCAGCTGAAGACAGGATAATCCCATCCACCATATCCATGGGATATAAGCCCACTCTCACTTGGAGGTGGAATGGGCATCACCATTCCAGTCCCCTCAGGTTTGGGGGAAGAGCTATGGACTAGAGTGGACTTAATGGTATTCTGTTGTAGACATATTGTGACTCAAGCAATGGAAGAAATTATAGCAGTGAGGTGGAGCCAGTGGCCACTAGACGCTTTCGGGGCGAGGAGGGGAAGGGCAGTCGTAATACAGGGGCTTTTCCAGGACTTGGGTGTTGTCCTGAGTGACGTTGCGGTGATGGATATAGGCTATTTTACATCAGCATATACCATGCAGAACTGTATGGAGGAGAGTGTGGTCTACGACGTGAACTGTAGTCTATACTTAGTGGCAAAGCCCCAGGATGTGTATATTCATTGCAGGTGATGTGCCACACTAATGAAAGATGTTTATGTGAGATGTTATGGGAGGTATGGGAGGTGGAGATCATAGGAATCCCTGTAATTTTTGTGTAACATTTATGTAATATAAGCATTTAAAATATATATATATATAAACATTTATGTAAGCAAATGCACATATATGCATATATATTTATATATCATTTTATAAATAATGGTTTGTATTGTGAAAATTTTGATTTTTACCCACAATAAAAAAAAAGAAAAGAAAAAAAAAAAAAAAAAAAAAGCAATATGAGAGAATATCTTGATCACCTTGGATAAGGAAACATTTCTCAAGCCAAGGAAAAAGCACAAATATTAAAGGAAAATATTAATGAATTCAATGAGATTAAAGTTAAGAAATTCTGTCCTTCAAAGGGTAACATAAAGAAAATTAAGAGGGTAAGTTATAAGCCAGGTAGCAATATTTGAACCATGTATTATTGTCAAAGGATTAGATCCATAATATATAATGAACATAAATAAATGTCCCTAAAAATGAATAGACTACAAGAAGAAAAAAGTAAATAATCCAATAGAAAAATGGGTAATCCCTTTTCAAAAGAACCAAATTAGAAAAAAAAAAAAAAACTCAACCTCATTAGATGGAAAATACTAATTAAAATCATAATGAAATATTTCACATTCAACAGATTGGCAAAAATTAAAAAGTGTGAGCATATCAAGTTTTGACAAAGTTGTGGATCAATCAGAACTCTTATATACAGCATGTAAAAGTGGAAATTGGTACCAATATTTTTAAAAAGAACTAGGTATTATCCGGTATTATGGGTTGAATTGTGTCCTCTGAAAAGATATGTTGAAGCCCTAACCCTCAGTACTTGTGAATGTGAGCTTATTTGGAAATAGGGTCACTGCAGATGTAATCCAGTTAAGATGAGGTCATAGTTAATTAGGGTGGGCCACAATCCAAAATGACTGAGGTCCTCCTAGGAAGAGAAGAGACAGAGACAGACAGAGGGAAAGCAGCCACATGAAGATATAGCCAGAGGCAGGAGTTATGTTGCCAGAAGTCAGGATGCCTGGGGTACCAGAAGCCACAAAGGCAAGAAAGTATCCTCTCCTAAAGGATTTAGAGGGAACATGGTCCTATCAGCATCTTGATTTTGGACTTTTAGCTTCTGGAACTATGAGAGAATAAATTTCTACCACCCAGTTTGTGGTAATTTGTTACAGCAGGCCTAGAAAGCCAATATACCTAGTTTACTTGAAAATACATATACCTTTTAGCCAAGAAATACTATTCCTTGACATACCTAGAGAAATTCTGGCATATACCACTAGGAGACATGAATTACAGTGTTCATACTAGCACCCTCTGTAAAAGCAAAATACTAGAAACAACTCAAATGTCCATCAACAATAGAATGGATAAAAATATTGTTGAATAAATGTCATACTATATATTACCAGTGAAAATAAACAAATGATAGCAATAATCACTAACATAGATGAATCTCAGGAATAAGAGATTGAACTAAAAAATGCAAGTTATAGATACATAAAATATGATGCCATTATATAAAGTTCAAGAGCATGCAAAATCAAAGAATATATTGTTTATAAATAAAAATATATTTTGTAAAATAATAAAGAAAAACAAGGAGATTGATAAAAAGAAAATACAGGGAAGTAGTCTCTGGGAGAAGAGGGAAATGGATGACATTGGAAATGGGCACAAAGACAGCTTTGTGTGTAATGGTAATGTATTATTAGTCAGCCAAAGTGGTGCCGATGCAAAATATCAGAAATCTGTTGGCTTTTATAAAGGGTATTTATTTGGGATAGAAGCTTACATTTACCAGTCCATAAAGTGTAAGTTACTTCCCTCACCAAAGTTCGTTGCCACATGTTGGAGCAAGATGGCTGCAGACATCTGCAAGGGTTCAGGCTTCCTCTTCGTCTTAAGGGTCTATGGGCCCAGCTTCTTCCAATATCAGCTGTAGGCTGGGATAAGTCTCATCTCTCTTCCGGGGCTCATTTCTCTCTGGGGTCAGCTGCTGTCTTCCTCTTAAGGCTCCATGGTCCCAGCTTCTTCCAATATCAGCTTAGGCTTTCAGGCTCTTTAGGCTTTGTCTCTCTCCCTGGGGCTTGATTATCTTCAGGCTCAGCTGCTCTGCTTTCTCCCATGTGTTTACTTCCTGGGCTCCAGCTCAAAAACTCCAGCTGACTCTTGTGCCTTGTCATTTTCTCTATGAGTCCCTGCTCACCAAGGGGGCAGGGACTCAGTGTTCTACTGACGTGGCCCAATCAAAGCCTTAATCAGTATTTAATCAAGTAAAATTGAAACCTCTGAATCCAATATAATCTAATATGCCCAGAGGAGCAGACCAGTTTACAAACAGAATCCAGTATCTATTTTCAGAATTCATAAATAATGCCAAACTGCTACAGGTAATATTTTCTCTTAAACTAGGATGTGGGTGGGTGAAAGGACACAGTTTCTATGAGAATAAATATTAATTTAATCCATTAAATAGTGAATTAAAGGGAAGCAGATGTGGCTGAAGCAGCTGGGCACCTGCCTACCCCTTGGGAGGTTCTGGTTTGGTTCCGGTGCTCCCTAAAGAAGACGAACAAGACAGTGAGCTGGCATAGCGAGCTGACACAACCAGATGATGCAATCAGATGGCACAATTGAGGAGACACAATGAGAAACACAATAAGTAGGGAGCAGATGTGGCTCAAGTAATTAGGCACCTCCCTCCTCCATGGGAGGTCCTGGGTTTGGTTCCTGGTGCCTACTTAAAAAAAAAAAAAAAAAGATGAGCAGACACAGAAAGCACACAACAAACAAACACAGAAAGCAGACAGTGAGCCCAAACAATGATGGGGGGGGGGGCAGAAGTAAATAAATTAAATTAATCTTTAAAAAAAATAATGAATTAAAATGAAAATACATAGATCTCTCGGGATTGCAGAAACTTGGTAATGATTATTGACCTCATGATGCTCACCACCATTCTGAAAGAGGGAAATACAATGTTTCAAGTCTAGCTGATAGAGCAGTTTAACAGAAATGTGCATTGTACACCTTTGCTCCCATCTAGTAGTCCTATATCTTTTTCCACTCACAGCCTCCACTCTCCCTTATCAATGTAAAACCACAACCTATGACAAAATACTTGGGCATTATCAGGAGAAATGATAGGAATTAACTTAAAAAATTAACTTACCCTTTCTCTCCAAAAGTGTTTGTTATGTGAGGTAGTTTTATTGTCAAGGCTCTTACTAGAGGTGGGGGTGGGCTTTTGATATGAACTGGCCAGTCAGCATTTAAAAGCTCACACTGGGTTGAGGCTTCTGGCCTCATGGCCCGAGGGTTCACTGCTTGGAATCAAAAGGATGTCCTTGAACTTTTGGCCTCAATAGATGAGGCCTACCAGGGAAATACAGGGATAATAATGAATTCAGTTATCTTATTATCATTGTTCTAAGATCAAAGAAAATGCAGGTTATCCCTAAACATCCCTATTTCACAGATAAGGAAATGAAGGATATTAGAAGACTATAAAGGTGCTGTCCTAGATAATAAGTGGGAGGTGAATGTAGGCCAAGCTATGCTGAAAGATGATATCTGCCCTTAAAGAGAGTCAATATAGAACTTCCAAGGGTATATCTCTCTTATAATTCTCTTTATCCCTCCCTCCCTTCTTCCCTCACTCTCTTTCTCTCTCTTCCTCACTCCCTCTTTCTCTCTTCGAAGTAAACAAAAGGACAAAGACAAGATGCACCATTGCTTCAACAGTAGATGGTACAATGCTACTGCTAGTGGTAAAAGGAATCAGCAGTAGTGCCCTGGGAGTGGCAGAAAGTGACAGGGAACTACCACCTAGAGTGAGAAAATAGACTTGTTCAACCTTTCTTTTGCTTTTGGCTTCTCTATCTAGGAGTATGGCCTTTACACTGAAAGGAAAAGAACAAACATAGCTCAGAAAGAATTAAATCCCAAGAAAGGGATAGAGCATATCAGAGAGAACCATGATATCCTAAAAGAGTCAGTCTTCAGGTTCAATAAACCACTGGAGTTCTGAAAAAACTTGTGTTGGTGCTTATCAAGCTGTTATCTTGCATTAGTCCAAAAATATCAAATGCCCAAGCTCGAGAAGTGGGAGAACTATTTTACTAGAAGTTCATGAGAAAAGATTGTGTGTTACTGGTTGGCTGCAAGCTCAATATGAATCAGATAAGAGACACCAAAATAACTAATGTAATCTTAGATTATGCTGACAGAAGTGTAATGCCCAGAACAAAGAAAGTTTAGTCCCACTCTGTATATTTTTGGCGTTTTAAGAGAAACATTGATAAGTTGCAGTATGCTCAGAGGTGGTTAAATAGATTGTTGGAAGGACCAGAGACAATGCAGTGAAAGGAATAAGCACTGGCTGTGTTTATAATCATAAAAAAGGACAAAATTTAGCCACGAGAAAAGTGCACAATAGCAGTTTTCAAATAATTCAAGGGTTGTAAAGTATGTAAGAGATGAAATTTATTCCTCAAAGCTTCAGGGGAGAGAACCAAGAGCAATGTTTGGATGTTAGAAGGATGGAAATTCCAATTGATATAAGAAATTCTAACAACTTCTTAAATTTATATAATGTATAATCTGTAAAATATACTCAAGTATATTATCTCACCTTCGGAAGAACTCCCAAGCAATTGGTGATAGAATGAGCTGCCAGGCACATTTAAGCAGAGACTATGAATCACATTAGACTAGATGAACTTGAAGATTTTTTCCAACTCAGACTGTGAATCTACCCAGAGGTGCCTCCAAGCCAGCTTCTAAACTGAGAGGAAACAGGGAACAAAAGCAATACCATCTGAATCAACCCATCCATGTCTGTCTCAGCATATACTTTTCAAGGTAGAAATAAAATGAAAAGGAAAAAGTCTGCACTGATCCAATGGGGAACTGGTTGAGTTAGGCATTTTGGTCCTTTGAGGTATTCATGAGAATGTTGGCTGTCTCTCTCTGAGGATTTCTGCATTGGGTAGGAAGATGAACCAAATGACCCTGGGGGTTCTTTTCCCTTTTAAAATGAGAGCCAAATTTAACTCTCGGCTCTGGTAATTTCTAAACTGGCTTTGAGAAAGTTTTGTCCCTCTCTGGGCCTCAATTGTCTTTCCTATTAAATGAAGGTATTGGGCTCTGTGATCTTTATGGTTTCTTGGAGAACTAACATTCTACAATTATGAGATTTTATGAAAGATCTGTGGATGATTTTTCTTCCACTTCATAGTAAAATATAATTGATCCTGGGTTCTGGGTCCTGGCAGTATTATGGTGGCAGTTTAGTTTCTGGATCTTTCCAAAATTCCTCTTAAAAAAATAAATAGATGAGTTCTGGGAAGATGGTGTTGGAATAGGCAGGCAAGGGTCTACTCTCTCCCAAAAACAACAGAGAAAGGGCCCAAAGCTGTCCAAGGGACCTGCTTTGGGGGTCAGCAGACCAAGACAGTGCTGTGAGGGGTGAGGGACAGAGAGACAAAGAACGTGAAACAATAAACTTGAGTTACTAAACCCCTGCAATGGCTGAGAAGGGCTCTCAGCCCCCCACCCATAAGACATTAAGCCTGGATAAAACCTCTGGCTCACTGAAGCTGACTGAGAGGGGAACAGAAGTCTCCCTCCCTGTCAGCTGTTACAAGTGAAGAAGAGGGTGAGTTGGAGGGCTTCACTTCAGTGAATTTAGCCAGCATAGCCTGCTTTGAATCTCAGCTCTGGCCAGACCAGAAACACAGGAAAGTGGACGTTGAAAGAAACATCTCTATGGAAAGGATCGTCAATGAGCACCATCTGTTTACTGGCCAGGAAACTGCAAGGTGAAAAACTGCCTTTAGGTCTCTCTTTAGCCCCTGGGAGAAAATCTGCACCCAATTAGTGAGTCCTTGGCCTGATTTTGATAACTTAAACTAGGCAATTTTAGAGACTTAGAATAAGTTGAACTCAATATCAAAGAAAGTCATATTTTCCTTCAATTATTTGAATTGATTTAGGAGATTTGTGTGATTGAAGAAAACTAATCAATGATAATCACACAAATCTCCTAAATCAATTTAAATAATTGAAGGAAAATATGACCAAAAAGATAAAGGATATTAAGAAGACAGTGGATGAGCATAAAGGACTATTTGAAAGCCTACAAAGAAAAGTAACAGAATTTATGGGAATGAAAGACACAATAGGTGAGATTAAAAATACATTGGAGACACATAACATCAGATTGGAATTGCTTGAAGACGGAATTAATGAGTTTGAGGACAGAACATCTGACCCGGAAAAGACAGGAGTATATAAAGGGAACAGAATGGAAAAAAAATGGAAGAGGGTCTTAGGGTATTGAATGACAATCCGAAACACAAAAACATATGTGTTATTGGTGTCTCAGAAGGAGAAGAAAATGGAAAAGTGGCAGAAAGAATATTTGAGGAAATAATGACTGAAAACTTCCCAACCCTCACAAAAGATATATATATATCAATATCCAAGAAGGATAACACACCCCAAACAAAACAAATCCAAATAGACCTATTCTGAGACACCTACTATTCAAAATGACAACTATCAGAGATAAAGAGGGTTCTAAAAGTAGCAAGAGAAAAGCAAAGCATCACAGCAAGGGAACCTCAATAAGATTAAGTACCCACCTCTCATCAGACTATGGAGATGAGAAGAAAGTAGTATAATGTATTGAAGGTACTGAAAGAGAAAAGCTGCCACCCAAGAGTTCTGTATCTGGCAAAACTGTCCTTCAAAAACGAGGATGAGTTTAAAATCTTCACAGATAAACAAAAACTGATAGAAAATGCAACCAAAAGACAAGAATTGCAAAAGATACCAAAGGGAGTATTGCAGCCTGAAAGGAAGAAACAAGGGCAAGAGGCTTGGAGATGAGCGTAGAAACGAAGATTATTGGCAAAGGTAAATTAAAGGGTAAAAAGCCAGACAATTGTAAGATATGACAACAGAAAGCCAAAAGACAAATGGACTGAGTAAGTAATGCCTTTACAGTAATAACATTGAACGTTAATGACATGAACACCCCAATCAAAAGACAGACTGATAGAATGGATTAAAAAAATATGAGCCATCTATATACTGTCTAAAAGAGACTTACCTCAGAAGTAAGGACACTACCAGGTTGAAAGTGAAAGGCTGGGAAGAGATATTCCATGCAATTAGTAACCAAAAAAGAACTGGAGTAATGATACTGATATCAGACAAAATAGATTTTAAATTCAAAACTGTTATAAGGGATGAAGGTCATTATATATTAATAAGAAGGGAAATTCTTCAATAAGAAATAACTATAATAAACACTTATGCACCTAAGCTGGGTGCCCCAAGATAAATGAGGCACACACTGGCAAAACTGAAAGGAAAAATAGACATCTCTACAATAATTGTTGGAGATTTCAAAACACCACACTCAGTATTGGATAGAACAACTGGACAGAGGATAAATAAAGAAATAGAATGCACCACCACCACCACCACCACCACCACCACCAAAAAAAAAAAAAAAAAAAAAAGAAATAGAATGTTTGAATAATATGATAAATAAATTAGACCTAACTGACATTTATAGAGCATTTTACCCCAAAGCAGCAGAAGATACATTCTTTTCAAGTGCGCATAGATTTTTCTCTAGGAGAGGCCTTATGTTGGTTCACAAGACAGGTCTCAATAAATATAAAAAGACTGAAGTTATACAAAACACTAAATCAGATCATAATGGAATGAAGCTGGAAATCAATAACGGACAGAAAAAGGGAAAATTCACAAATATATGGAGATTAAACAACACACTCTTAAATAATCAGTGGGTCAAAGAAGAAATTGCAAGAGAATTCAGTAACTATCTTGAGATGAATGAAAATGAGAACACAACATATCAAAACCTGTTGTACACCACAAAAGCAGTGCTGAGAGGGAAATTTATAGCCCTCAATGCTTACATTAAAAAAGAAGGAGCTAAAATTAAAGGTCTAACTGTACACCTGGAGGAACTAGAAAAAGACCAGCAAACTGATCCCAAACTAAGCAAAAGGAAAGAAAGAGTAAAGATCAGAGCAAAAATAAATGAAATCAAGAACAAAACAAAAAACCAAAAACACAATAGAATCACCAAAATCAAAAGTTGTTCTTTGAGAAGATCAACAAAATAGACAAACCCTTCACTGGAATGACAAAGAAAAAAGAGAAGATGGAAATAAATAAAATCAGTACTGAGAGGGGAAACATTACCACTGATCACACAGAAATAAAAAAGATCATAAGAGGATATTACGAACAAATGTTCGACAAAACAAATAAACTAGACAATGAAATGAGATGGACAAATTCCTAAAAAACACAATCTACACTGAACCTAGAATAAACAGAAGACCTCAACAAACCAATCAGAAGTAAAGAGATTGAAAAAATCACGAAACACCTCCCAAAGGTGAAAAGCCCAGGACCAGATGGCTTCACAGGTGAATTCTACCAATCATTCAAAGACGATCTAATACAAATCTTTCTCAAGACCCCTCCAAAAAATTGAACAGGAAAGAGCACAACTAAACTCATTTTTATGAAGCCAATATCACCCTAGTACCAAAACCAGATAAAGATAACTATGAAAAAAAGAAAATTATAGGCCAATATCTCTAATGATAGATGTAAAAATCCTCAACAAAATACTTGCAAAGTGAATTCAAAAAGAATTCCTTAAAAGAATTATACACCATGATCAAGTGGATTTTATCCTAGGCATGCAAGGATGGTTCAACACAAGAAAATCAATTAGTATAATAAACCACATTAATAAATTGAAGAAGAAAAATCACATGATTGTCTCAATTGACACATAAGTTAGGAATAGAAGGAAGCTTTCTCAACATGGTAAAGTGCATATATGAAATACCCACATCTAGCATTGTGTTCAGTGGTGAAAGACTGAAAACTTTCCCACTGAGATCAGGAACAAGACAAGGATGTCCCCTGTCACCACTGGTATTCAATATTGTGCTAGAAGTTCTAGTTAGAGCAATTAAGCTAGATAAACAAATCAAAGGCACCAAAATAGGAAAGGAAGAAGTAAAATGGTCACTATTCGCTGATGATATTATCCTATATCTAGAAAATCCAGGAAATCCACAACAAAGCTACTAGAACTAATAGACAAGTTGAACAAAGTGGCAGGATACAAGATTAATACACAAAAATCAATAGCGTTTCTATACACTAATGATGAACTATCTGAGGAGGAGATCAGAAAAACAATTCCATTTTAATAGCAACTAAAAGAATCAAATATTTAGGAATAACTTAACCAAGGACATATAAGACCTGTATTCAGAGAACTACAAAACATTGTAAAAAAGAAAAAGAAACCAAAGAAGACTTAAATAAATGGAAGGACATTCTATGTTCATGGATTGGAAGACTAAATATTGTTAAGATGACAATTCTACCCTAACTGATTTACAGATTCAACACGGTCTCAATAAAAATCCCAACAGTTTTTTTTTTTTTTTTTGCAGAAATGGAAAAGCCAATTATCAAATTTATTTGGAAGGGTAAGGGACCCAGAATAGCCAAATATGTCTTAAAAGAGAAGAATGAAGTTGAAGGACTATCACTTCCTGACTTGAAAGCATATTACTTATCTACAGTGGTAAAAAACAAACAAACAAACAAAAAACATAAGCATGGTGCTGACATAAAGACAAATAGATTGACCAATGGAACTGAATTGAGAACTCAGAAATAGACCCTCACATCTACAGTTAAGTGATTTTTGACAAGGCTATCAAGCCATCCCAGCTGGACCAGAACAGTTTATTCAACAAATGGTGTTGGGAGAACTGGATATCACATATCCAAAAGAAAAAAAGAGGTCCCTTATCTCACATCTTATGCAAAAATTAACTCAAAATGGACCAAGGACCTAAATATAAAAGCTACATCCATAAAACTCCTAGAAGAAAATGTAGGAAAACATCTTCAAGATCTTGTGGTAGGTGGTAGTTTCTTAAACCTTATGCCTAAAATATGAGCAACAAAAGAAAAAATAGATAAATGGGACCCTCAAAATTAAACACTTTCCCATCTCTAAGGACTTTGTCAAAAAGGTGAAAAGGCAGTCAACTCAATGAAAGAAAATAGTTGTAAATCACATATCCAATAAGGGTTTAATATACTTGATATATAAAGAGATACTACAATTCAACAATAAAAACATGAATTACTGATTTAAAAATGGGCAAACACTTGAATAAACATTTGTCCAAAGAAGGAATACAAATGGCAAAACGTCATATGAAAAAAATGCTCAACATCACTAGCAATTAGGGAAATGAAAATCAAAATTACAATGAGATACCATTTCATACCTATTAGAATGGCCACCATTAAAAAGACAGAAAACTACAAATGTTGGAGAGGATGTGGAGAGATAGGAATGCTTATTCCCTGTTGATAGGAATATAGAATGGTACAACCACTGTGGAGGACTGTTTGGCAGTTCCTAGGAAGTTGGATATAGATTTGCCATGTGACCTGGCAATACCACTACCAGATATATACCCAAAAGAACAGAAAGCATTGACACCAACAGACTTCTGTACACCAATGTTCATAGTGGTGTTACTCGTGATTGCCAAATGGTGGAAACAACCCAAGTGTCCATCAATCTTGGAATGGATAAGCAAATTGTGGTGAATACACATAATGGAATGTTAGGCAGCTGTAAGAAGAAATGAAGTCATGAAGCATATGACAACATGGATGAACATGGAGCTCATCCAGAACATTATCTTGAATGAAGCAAACCAGACACAAAAGGACAAACACTGTATGATTGTACTGTTATGAACTAAATATATTGTGTAAACTCATGGAGTTAGTAATTAGAATATAGGTACCCAGAAAATGCAATGAGGTTAGAGAATGGAAAATTGGTTGTTCATATGGGCAGAATTGGGAAAAGTGTTGCAAATCTTTGGAAATGAATAGAAATGGTGAAAGCACATCATAGTGTCTGTAATTATCAGAGCTATTACATGGGTATGACAGTGATTGAAAGGGAAAGCCTAAGAACATGTATATTACTAGAAGGAAAGCTAAAAAATGTAACCTGGAACTGTATAACATAGTGAAACTTCATGTGAAATATGAATATGGGTAATATTGCATATATAAGACTTTTTACAAAATATAAATGCAAATAAACTACAGAGACAGAAACAGAATAGCAGTTATGTACATCAGGGAAAGCAGAGAGACTGAAAGGTAATGAGCTTTGTCTGTTTTTTGTTTATTATTATTATTATTATTGGAATAATGAAAATGCTCTAATAATGATTAAAGTTATGAAAACTATATGTACCAGCAGTTCCTAAAATCAGTCAGCAGTGGTGTGGTCATCTAAATTAATAAAGAATCTCCCATACCTTAAGGTGCAGAACCCCACATCACTTGTAAGTACCATCAAAAGGAGAAGGCCTTACCTGGAGGGAAAACCTGGGTGAACAAGGCTAAGAATGTTGTGAAAGTAGGAGGAGTTCTTATACATTCTGAATTATAGGTGAGTGTAAAAACCTGTGCATTACAACACCAAGGGATCCAACAGTGCAAACCCTTAACGATCTCCAAAATATACAGCCAGTATCCCTTTCCAGAAATGTAAAATTTCACCTAGAAAAACTGCTAGAAGTAGCTAACTGAGCAAGGCAGGGACAGTAATGGTTCAGGGAGTGGGGGATAGGGTCAGGTAGGGAGGGGCTGGTGGGCCCAAAGGAATCAGATCCCAGGAAGTAGTATATCAACAAAATAATTCATGTAAATGTGGGAACACTGGCTTGGCAAGTATGGAGTTCTTAGAAGCCCAGATCTAAAGGCAGGGAGCTTTCTTTAGGGTTAGGGCTGAGAGACATATGGGACAGATTTTTATTCTTCACAGCAACAACGACAGAAGAGAAGTGGGTCCCAAGGCTCAGAGAGCTCCCCTCGTGCATCCCCCACATCCCACCCCATCCCAGGAATCTCCTCCTGATAGTCCATGAAAAGCCATCTCACGTAAACATGGGTACACAGGAAAGAACATGGTCTAATTTCATACAAAGTTATTATGAGGAAGATGATGATAAAACAAAAAACCTTCCGATAGAGCAAGAGTCACACCAGAAAATGTGGGCACAAAGCAGGTGAAGTCGTAATATTTAATATCAAAGTGAGAGAAAAAAAATTACAGAAACAATAGACACTTTGAAAGAACAGTATAAATCAGAATGAGAAGAAATGGTTAAAAACAGGTGGCTATAAACTGAGAACTCAAGAAAGAATTGTTAAAAAAAGGAAATTCAAAAATAAAGACTAATAAGAAGGAATACATGGAAGAAAGGGCAGTATGGAAATGAGAGTAAGAAAGTTAGAAGATAGAAAAGAAAAAATGAAAGGAATCAAACAGAAATAAAGGAAAAGTTAAAAAAGGATTTGAAAGTGAGAAATAAGAAGATGGGCAAAGAGGATCTAACAAAGTCCCTGATGAAGGAAAATCAGACTTAAAACCAAAAATCAGGAAAAGTTTCCTGAAATAGAGGAATTTTTAAATCTACGCTTTTATTTTAACTGGAAAAGCCCATAATACTAAACACTAAGGAAATTCTAGGAAAATGATAGACTTTAAAGATAAGAATAAAATCGTTTAGGCCTCTGGACCAGAAGTCCAAGCCATTTAAGGGAAAGAAAATCAGATTACAATCAGACTTCTCAACAGTAATCTTTTCTGTTAGTAAATAACAGAAATATTTTAAAGAAAACAGGAACCAAGGATTTTAAACCAGATAAACTGTCTGAAAGTATAAAGTCCATAGATATGAACATGCACAATCTCATGGAATATTACTCTCATGAGTTCTTCCTGAAAAATTTACTGGATAATAAGCTTCAGACACTCAATAGATGATTGTGTAGATGATCCAGCTTATGTTCTCCAGGTAAGTGTGAATATGTTAAACTGCAGAATAAGAACTGAAAATTGCAGAAAGAGTAAAATAGCATACTACTGTCATATGCTCTGACAGTATTAAATAATAAAACCAACAAAAATGGGAGGAGAAGGGGGGGATAAATGAAAAGAAGAATAAGCTTACAGATTGCCTGCTATCTACTGGGTGGGAGTAAAAGAACACCACTTGAGGCTGACAATTCAAGTAGTTGAAGCTTAAGTTTTCTTGCTGTTTAAGGATTATCACTAAATTAACACTACTGACATAAATTGGATGGTGGGAGAAAGGGGTGAGAGGGAGCATTAGCTGAGAATATTATATAAGGAATAAATAATTTAATGATGATAATCACTAGAATTAAATAAAAACCTTTCTACATGTTTTCTACATGTCAAAAGAAAGAAAAATAAACCAAATCACAAAGTGAAGGACTTTATATGTATATTATACATGCATATGCACTTACATAGACATAGATATATGTGTGTATGTCTGTTTTTGACTGAAACATGAAATTGGCTTTTTTTTTTTTAGGTCATAAACAACAGACTATCAGAATTTCACATAGTCCAACAAAGAGAGAGCATATAAAACAATCTGGCAGAACTTATAAAAATATATTGGTTGTATCAATAAATGTAAATAAGCCTTACCTATTAAAAGAGAAAAAGATTTTCTAATCTTAAATCCAACTCCATGCAGTTACATGAGACACACCAAGATAAAAAAGAGAATCACAAAGGTTAATAATAAAAATATAGATAAAGTTATACTAGCCAATCAAAAATGAGAAGAAAGTAGAGGAATGATCTGAATGTCAGAAATGTAGATTTTTTTGCTAATCAATGTTAAATAACACAAAGGCCATTTTGTAAATCTGAAGAGTACAATTCCCAGTAAAGATATCATAATTACTAATATCTGTACAGAAAATAACAAAATTGTAACTTTTATAAACAGAACATCAAAGATATAGAAGAAGGAATGAACACACAGACAGTAATACTGAGGTTGTATCACCTTTTCAGGCCAAAAGGATAAAAGAAATTAGAAATATATGTAAGACTTAAAAAAAAAAAGAAAGTAGAAGAAAAGTCAGTAAGGTAGTCCATATAACTACATATTGAACTCTGTGTCCTAATAACAAAGAATATACTTTTTCGTTTCAAGTGCTTATAAGTCATTAACAAAAATCTGCCATTTATTAAAACAGAGAAAAATGTCAATTAATTTTAAAAATAAAAATAATAAATCAGGCTTTTCTAACCAAAGAATTCAGTTAAGTCAGAAAATAACCAATGAATGATCAAAACTCTCTCTCTCTTATAGAACTTCTGGATCAAAGGGAAAATAAAAAGGGATATTGCAGAATTTCGAGAAGCAACAGTAATGAAGTTATTCTACATTTGGTAAATTCAAGAGAGCCAATGAAAAAGACTGTTACAAACAATAATAGAATTTAGTAAAAAAACAGGATATTATACCAACTGATAGAAATCAATAACTTTGTTATAGAAAAATAACCAGTTAGAAGTTATAATGAAAGAGTCCAATCCATTTACAATCATAACGATAAAGATAAAACAGCTAGGTATAAGCTTAATGAATTGTGCAAGATTTATATAAAGAAGGCTTTTAAACATTTCTAAAATATACATAAGTAGATATAAACAAATAGAAAGTTATACCATCAGAATAGAGGAGAAAAAAGCATAGATATAGTTAAGTGTGGTAAAATCTTGGCAATTGTTGAATCTGGGCAAAGAATATATTGATTCATAATACTACTCTCTCTAATTTTTGTATATTTGAAAATTTTTTAATAAACTAATTTTATATAGTTGGTCCTGGTATTAAAAATAAATGTATTTAAGTTCTATCTCCATGTGATCAAGGCACACCTAGATAATTATATGAGTTAATTAAAATGATTTGATTAAATTTTTACAGTCAGACTTAAGCTAAATCTCTTTGCAATCTCTGCTTATTAGAAAATTAATTGTACACGCATGTTTTGGATACCTTAGTGTGGTAGATGTTTCCCTTTATTCTTTCTCCAACTCTGGTTGTAGTGCCAAATGATTCACATTTCTCCTGATCTTAGCTTCTGAGGCTATAAAAAGTAATCTGAAAGATAATTACTCAGACCACCAGAGTTATTGATGGAAGAGCTTCCATCAGTAACTTCACAGACCATCTCGCCCCTACTTTGACTTCTAGATAAAGCCATATGGAACCCAGATTGGTGTCTGTAGGTTTTTGTCCATTCTCCTCTGAGGTGTTGCCTCAGAAAGGCAAACCTCCTCAGATAATCTTCAAAGACAGAACCTGACCACATTCCATGCTTTTCCTTACTGAAAAAAATTCTAGATGAACAAGTTTACTTTTTCTTTAATGTTTACTAGGAATGCTCGCTATTTTTGAAATAGTATTAATGCTATTACCACCCTCAAAGAAACAAAACAAAACATTCAAAACAGCACAAAGCAAGACATGGGCTGGCTTCTTTTTCCTTTTAGACACAGCTCAGCCTCCTTTCCACGTCGTCTTGGCCCCAGTACCTCTAACTCCAGAGTGTGGCTCCCATTTACCATTTTCACAGATGGTCTACTCCAGCCCTGCTTGCTTCCTGAAATCCAAACAAACAGCAGATACAAAATTGTAAAACCTAATATTTGTTTAGTGCTTTTTAGTTTACAGAATATACATTTTTCAAATAAATTTCTCAAGTAAACCCAACAAAAGTCTTAAGAACTAGGCATTACCACCCTCATTTTTCTTAATGAGCCAAATGGCACCGGAGGAACTAGAGCTTTGCCCAAAGTCATAAAGGTAATAATGATGAAGCCAGACTTTTGGTTTTGAATTTTGTGCTCAACCTACAGTACCATGTTACCACTCAACTATGCACTCATTGATCCCCAGGCACATTCTGAATTTCAAACTCCTTTTTCAGGAAACCCAGTCTTGCCATCCAAGTCCCTCAAAATTCTATCCATTCTTCAAAATATGAATGTCAAATTCTTCTTGATCCCTTGAGGCTTCTGTGTTCTCTTTCTCTATGGAACCAGAAAAAGACTTTGTATGTCTTTGGGACCACTTGGCATTGTCTTTGTGTGTTAACGATCTTCTGTGCACACATCTACTGGCAGAGCCTATGGCTTACTCATTCTTTCTATTCTTTCCAAGTTGAAAGCACAGTGGCACATAGTAGGTATTATCCTTAACAAATATTTGTGGAACTACATGGAATTTTGCTTAATATAATTTAAAGACTTGCCTTCTCTCTGAAAGAGCTCTTTCCTTATGATAGCAACTCATATGGTAAATAGAAATGATTTATATTGAGTAGACAGATTCATGTGAAGTATAAAAATAAAATACTACTAGTAATAGTTATAACCAGGGACATAATAATAATGATAATCTTATAACCTTGAATTATAATGTTCTTCCCTTTCAGATTGTAATAATTCATAGAAGTCTCATTTATTTTCCCAATATGTCTGTAAGCCAAAGAAAAGGTCTGTCAGTATTGTGCTAAGATTGGAAACTTGAGAATGGGAACTGTTGAGCATCAGCGTCTCCACCTATTTGATGGAGTTATTTAACCTTTTTAGATTTTAGTCACCTTTCTGCCTTTTACAAAATTAACAATGAAGTGACAAAATTTGCAAGTTTATGGTGAAGAATAAGATTAAGTTGGGCAAAGTTCCACAAAACCTCGTGTGCATAGTATGCATTCACTAAATGGCGTCAGTAATTATCATTATATATAAAGAGAATGAGTCCTATGACCCAGCGTGTTTAAGTGATTTGTTTAAAATGGTCTAACATAAGCTAACTAGAACTTGAGCTTCTGCTTACTGAATTACTTCATCCTCTTCCACCCCAGCCCATTCCTCTGCCCCTTAACTGCGCTTGGTTCACCTTAACGTCCTTCGCCACAGAACCTCAACAGAGAGATAAATATCTTATAAGGTATAGTTTTTCATCTTAGAGTAAAAAATGAGATTTGTTTAAAATCTCTAATATTTTTATTGCTTCTTGTTCATTTTGGATACGGAGTGTAGAAGCGTGATCACAGTGATCTGAGTGTTGGGCAACAACTGTGTTGAAGTTGAAAAAAAAAAGATTCTGTGAAATTTTACTGATACCTGGTACTAACCTATCGTACACTCTTTGCTTTCCAAAAACCCTTCTCCAGTAGCCAGACAAATTAATTCATCTGCACACTGAGAGGAAGAAACCGGGCAGAGACCTCCACCGTGGGGGAAATGGCAGACTTCCGCGAGGACAGCTGGACTGCATATATGGTGGCTCCCGACAGCCTACCGGGGGAATATTTTTCTCGCCAAGAGTATGGAAATCATAATTAGCACCCTGTAGCAAACCCACCCAAATCTATTTGCAGCATTTCACAACTTCCTGAGAGCGGTATCTCTTGTGTTTAGGTAGCTGCCTCCTGTCTGCTGGCCCTAATGTATTTAGATAGATTCTTCTTCCGTGAGGCAGAGCCCAAGTTCATTAGAATCATGTGTTCTGCTTCAAAACCTCCCCTAATCTCCTTAGGTGCTTTTCTGGGCTTTTCCAGTTGCATTCACTAACCTTGGAAGAGCGTATTTAGGAACAATGCTAACGTTCTTAAATTGCTTTGCAGTCTCCTCTCCTGGATTATACTGGCAGGCAAAAGAAAGAAATACCAATTAAGCCCCAAGAACCATTTTGCAAATGCTCTTTCCCTTAAACCGGGGAATGTCTAACGGCAAATCCAAATGGAAAAGAAGCAGGATGGTGCTGTAATGTGTTATGCATGTTGACTCTTTTCTTTCAGAGGGATCTAATATTTTGGAGTGGGCATTAGGTAATGCTTTCAATGTAGTGTTAAGGACCAAAAAAAGAGACAGTTCATGTTTTGGAAAATGACATGTTGGTCCTTTCATAATACTCTTCTTAAGAGGGTATTTGTTATTCATTACATACAGCGCATTTTAGAGTTCTGCTTTCCATTAACCCCTTCTCTGAGCAGACAGCAGATCATTTCAAAACTTTTTTTTTTTTTAAGGAAAACCAACCTCTGCCTGGATCTTGAACTTGCTTGGATAGTGGGGTGACTTTGGGGTGCTATAGTGCAGCAGTAATATTGGCTACTTCCAGAAGGGGATCTAAATGGCTGGGAAACAGGAATAAAAAGTAGATATTTCACTGTTAATTTTGTATTTTGTATTACCTGAATGTGTTACTAAGACAAATTGAAAATTTAGAACTACATAATTTAAATAAAGGTAAGAAAGACCTGTGATCATCCCCATTAGCTGCTACCTTTGCAGTTCCCATTCCCATTGCATCTGTGAAGCAGCCCCCATGGCCTCACACACCTTCTCTTCTTCCTGAAACACCAGAAAATCTCCAGTTCAGCTTGGGCACTCTTGACGTCTTGAGCAGGTAGATTCAGAAAAAGAGAATGCTTTTTCCCTCTCCTTCCAAGCAAGTGAAGACAACTATCTGCAAGTATTTATTGAGTATCTATTTAGGACCTAGCACTGTGCTAGGAAAAGGGAGAGGATGAAAATATGTAAGATGCATTTCTTAATTTAATCCACTCAATTTTTTAAAGTATTAAATTCCTACTATGTATCTGGCACTGTGTTAAGTCCTGGAGATAAAGAAATGAAAAAGGCACAGTCTTAGCCCTCAAGGATTTGACAGCCTGTGGAGGCAGACAAACTTGTGGACTGATAATTAGATAGATTTTTGTCCATGATACTGTGTGAGCACAGAGGGGGGTCATGGAATTCCTCAGACCTGACTTTATTGAACTTAAAAGGGTCAAGGTCTTACACCAATTCAAACCAATAGATATTTGTTGAACACCTACTGTGGGCCAGGCACTGAACTAAGTTCAATGATTCAGACAATGTATATGGGAGACTTTATCCTGGTCCTCCGGGAGTTCACACCTAGTTATTTGCAGAATGATTAGAAAAGACCATAAAGCTGCTTATGATTATGTGGGATGCCCTTTTAGTTTTGCCACAGATCAGAGAAAAGGGAGGCCAATAAGAGCTGAAATTGTCAGGAAAATCTTTATTGAGGAGGTGAGACCAGAACTGGGCTCTAAGAAACAAGCAGACTTTCAATTAGAGGAATATGGGTGGTAGGAGAGAGAAGTGAATATACCAGTAGATGTAGAATTACCAGTCAGGGTAGTCAATGTAGGCATCAGGTCCATCTTTCCTGGGCTAAGAGCTTTAAAGCCATCCCATTAGAACATGGTCCTGCATGTGCAGGGATCCTTGTTCATGTAACAGACATTAATTGAGTGCCTACTATGTGACAGCCATTGTCCTAGGCACTAGAGGGCCAGCAGAGAGCACACACAAAGTCCATACTCTCAGATAACTTACATTCTATTGGGGAGACAGGCTAATAAATAAAATGCATATGATGCCAAGTGGTAATAAGTGTTCTGGCTAAACATAAAGCAGAGAGTGGTGGGATGAGGGTGGGGATTGCTGGATGGAGAAGGTATTGGGCAATGTAAAAGGAAAATTGCAAAGAAACGATGTTTCTGGGATGCTTGGAGAGTCATCTTGCTGCAGAATGAAAATATGGACTTCTTCCTCTGGTGCTTCCAGTTTCAGAATTCTACGAACTTTGCCTCTTAGCCCACATGATGATTCCACCAGATTTCCCGTTGCTCTGAAAACATAAGGTAAAAATAGTCTCTATAGAGCTCAGAGACCATGTGTCTCTCATAGGCCTTTTCATGGTTTCTCTACTTAGGAATGCTTAGCAGGTATGAATAACGCTATTTAAATTTATCCAGGTAATACTTACACAGTGGTTATATAGTTGAGTATATTCCACCAAGGACAGAAGTTGGTTTTTCCAGCTTCCAGCAAAGAGATGCCCAGGAGCCATGGCCACAGCAAAGCCATGCTTTGCTGTTGGTTTAAGATCTATAAGCTAAAATGTAATGTAACTGTACCCTCTAGCTCCCTGGCCAATGTCCAGCCATGGGATATGGACAGTTAAGTCCCTAAATCCAGCCTTTTGAGCCTCTATTCCTGCTGAAGAACCCTTAGATCACCTTCCCTTTGAAACCTCTTTAAGTACCAAGCAGCTGTTTAATGCAAGGTTTCCATCTCTTCTTTTCCTTTTTTCTTGTCAGTAGATTAGCCAATATTGATTTTTCTGTGTGGCTGGGGAAGTCCTAAGGTTATAAGATAAAAAGTGTAATTTTAAGTGTAATTTAGATTTTTTTAGAGCATTAGTTCTTTTATCAACCAGAATCACTTCAATGTTCCAGAAGAAACCAGGCCATGACTAAAGCTGCTGGGGCCAGGCAAACCTGGGCTTCCAACCCAGCAGAGCACAGCTGGGACAGTCCAAGAGGTATTTATTTGCTCTCAAGCATTGTCTTCTCTCTTGTTCTCTCTGACTCCTTTTTTTTCTCTGATTCTGATTGCAAAATGCAGCTAGACCCAAGACCTGGTTATTCTAGTCTATCATTCTTTCAGGTCAGTATATATTTCTCTTTTGCAAACTACAGAATTAGAGAAAGAACTGTTTCTGAGTCTACCAGATGACAAAAATAGCTAACAAATACAGAGAGAAAGCTGATCAGTTCAGTGGGACATTGTTGGCACAAGTGCTGTTATGGACAAAGCAGGCACCTGATAAACTCACTTTTCCAAGTGCCAAGGCTTCTCTTTGGCAGCGAATAGAACCACAGCACTTGCCCAAATGCTGTGCCAGGTGTGATGAATACCCCTCACCCTTGGGTGGGTATTGTTCCACTCCCCTTTTAGAGTACAAAAGTGAACCTCACTCTTTTAAATAAAAATCTAGAAGGGATTGGCATTTTTAAGGGCAAACTGGAAGGGCCATGGTGGAAAAGGAGGAGAGGTGATGCTGGCATAGTGGAAGTTTAGAGAATTGTGGAGAGATGGAAGCTGATACTTAATGAAAGGTATTAAGCAGGGAAAGAATATTTGAGGAAATCAGAGTGAGAACTGGAGCGCACAGTCAATTCAAGCTGAAGATGGTAAGTTTAGGCAAGACTCTCACTCTATTCTCAACTGGCCAGCCTGAAAGACCTTTAGCCCTTGTGCCCCCAGGGAGGGGCGGCACGATGCCATTTTTACATGGATTTGAGGACAAGAGGCCCATATGGGTCCATGCCCTGCTCCTTCTTTTCCCTTCCCTCCCCTCCCCTCCCCTCCCCTCCCCTGCCCTCCCCTCCCCTGCCCTCCCCTCCCCTTCCCTTCCCTTCCCTTCCCTTCCTTTCCCTTCCCTTCCCTTTCCTTCCCTTCCTCACTTTCTAAATTTAACTATTGCTAAGATTGGAAAGGGACCCTGGAGTCATATTTAAATATGTCTTAGCCATACTCAGAGTTAAATCTAAATAGTTAGCTTTAATCCTGCGAGGCAGCAATTAAAAAAGTTAGTTGGATGGCAATCCCCCATCCTGAAGTCTCCTCCACCCTTGGGTCAACAGATAGAAGTAGGCAGAAAGCTTGGACAGTTTACGAAATCAAAGTGAGGCTACAACAAAGGCACGAAATGGAAACCGTTTTATCAGCAATCAGGGGATAGAAACAGATACCTACAGACAAGTCGAATGTGATGTGAGAGGGAAGAACTGGAGAAAGGAGAAAAGAGGAAAAACTGGGGGTTAAATAGGATTCTCCTGGCTGCAGGTAATATAACCATTCATAAATTAACATATATGTTTTAGCCCACTAAATTGTATTTTAGGCTCTTACTAACCCTCTGATATATTGCAATATAGCCTTGATGTATGTTAAAATTTAAAAATAGACAGAAGCTGATATCTGTGACTCTGAATTGTAACCTAGATGTTTGTTTCTTTGATGCTGATGCTATGTTTTGTAAACTGCATAATCTTTACCTTGTAAACAGCCCCCTTGTATCCGCTTACCCTGTTTTGCAACCCTGAAGTCTGATACTCCTGTCGTAGCCCTCAATGTTTATTAATGAAATAACATGAATCGGCCCAGAGCTAATCAAGCCAGTTCTAATCAAAGTCAGCCCTCCTGACGTGTGCAATAGCCTAAATCTTAAACTTTAACAGAACTAAGTACATAATCAATCTGTGCATACCCAGGGATTAGACTATGTCTAACCTCTTCATTTCAAACCACTCACTCATTGTGCTCAAAACCTCATTTTCTAGTCATGCAACATATGAGTCAGCATGGTGCCCGTCTACCATGTTCTCCACTGTTGCACTATCTTCCCCTCAGCTGTCACAATCCCACCTCCCTTTTTGCTCAATTTCATTAAAGCTCTAAGCACTTCCAACTTGGGGAGACAGATTTATGGCCAGTAGGCCTTCTGCTCTCCTTGCCTTTGCACTTGGCAATAAACTTTCTCTTCTCGAAATCCTGATGTCACGAATTGTCTCTCTTGTACATGTCGGGCAAGGACTCAGCAGTAATAGAAACCCATCTTGATCAGGCTTGACTGGAAAGAAAGTGTATGGGTCCATCTAATTGAAAAGCTCAGGGTACACTAGCTTTAGGTACACTGGACCAGGTGCTCCAGTAACACCTGGCTCTCTCCTCTCTGGCCTCCTCTGTTCTGGCTATTCTCAGGCATACTTTTCCCTCATGGTAGCAAAAGAGCCCCTAGGACTTCTGGACTCAAACTCTTCTGTCTCTTTGGTACTGGCAAAAGTTGAGGATGAGCTCTCATTGGATCAATTTGGGTCATCTTCCATCTCTGGATGAACCACTGTGGCTGGGAGGATGGGTTACTCTCATTGACCGTGACTTGGCTATGTGGTCACCCTAGAGGTGGGAGTGGGGTCAGTGCTACCCAACAACATGGTCTGAGAGTGGGTGAGGAATGGTCCCGCTAAGAAAAATAGGGGCCTTCTTAACAGAAAGGGAGGTATGCTGGACAGGCAAAAACAACAGATTTCCACCCCAGATGCCAAGAAAAAGCCAAATCATAAAATTGAATCAACCAAGGAAAGTTATGCACCAGGCTCTGAATCTGCCAGGAATGAGTTAGAGAGCTCGAGACCTAAGGGACAGTTGCCTAGACCACATTCTGTATAAGGGTTTCCTTTTGGATAAATGGTTCAGGACTTGCTTGTCTGCTCTTATCCTTTCCAGGCCTGACCCCAGACAATCCATTACAGAAGGGAATCTCTTTATAGAATTCACAGGTGTCCTTCCATCTTTCTCTATTTCACCCCAGCAAGCTCCAGTCTTACATGCTCACTCACCCTCGTCCTCTCCCCACACACATACATATGGTTTTCTGTTGATGCCACATAGTAATCAGAACGGATCGTTTGCATTGGCATTCTGGTGAATGCACTAGCTGAAGCAGGCGCTACTGTTACAGACACACAGCAGATACCTGGGGAGATGAGTGGGAGTTTAACAAAGTGGCCCGGCATAATGTGGGAGAGAAAAGGAAGGTAGAAGAGAGTGAAGGAGGGGGTACCTGCATAACAGGTTGCAGCTAAAATTTAAATTTAAACATTTTTAAAAAGGAAGGGGAAAAAAAGGCATACTCATTAGAAGAGTGATCTTTATTTAAACAGCTCACAGAATTAATGGTCTCATCCATATGCCAAACCCTTACAAAGAAAACACACCAGCCCGAGCACAAAAAGAGAGAGCAGAGCTGCAGGCTCGGGTGCTGAGAGGGCTAATTATCAAAGCTCCCTCTCCATCCTGTTGATATCAATCCTGGCAGGGCATGGTGGCTGCTACCAGTGGAGAGGAAAAAAAATTACCCAGACTGATGCCTCCAAATAATTGATAATTTGCCTAAATGAACAAATCAAGTAAGATTTTACTGTTGGTGGGGATTGCCACCCAGGAAGAGCAAAGGATATAAATGCTTAAGCACTGCACATGGCTTTCCATGTACCACCCCCCGCCCTCCCCCTTTCTTTTCCTAAACCAAATATAATTGTTTAATGGCACTGATGGGGAATAGACTTGTGACATTATAAATGACACTTACGACAGAACTGTCAGTTGGTGACAGCTCACTGACAGCCCCAGTGAGAAATTAATCATTTTAGATGCTTTAAGATTTGCTCATTTGATGTCACAAATAAGATTTTGCAATAAAACCACACATCAACTCTTCCCAATAGCCACTTCAGATTCCCCAGCCCCCAAAGGACAGTTTGGAGTTTGTCTGTTTTCCTCCTTCTATGATTGGAGGGGTCTGGGATACATGGTTGGAAATAGTTGGTGGAACTCACCTGTCAGGAGAGACTAAAAATCCCCTGGGCAAATCTGCACCTGAGAAGAGACCAAATTTAGTTTTCTCACTTGCCACTTGTTTAAGGGAGCTTTCAAGGGGAAAGAGCTAACCTGTTGGGACTGATGCTAATAAAGACAGAAAGCTAAGGAAGCAGAGAGGCTATTTTTAGCTGGGTAATGGGGAGTAAATGGGGCCACCCTGTGATATGCTAAGATATGCCTGCACACATTTCTGGACTGGAACTCCTACACTCTCTACTGGGTAGACATCTGTTAATTGCTTTCTGTTGGACTTCGCTTTGACATTTGGTGAAATGGAAAGAGACTGCCTAACCATTTTTTTCCCAAACTATGTCTCTGTGGAGTTTTGGAGCAAGGGAGGAAAGAAGGTGAGGTGAGCATGAAGCTTGCTCTCTGCTCACATTTGCTGAAACCTCTAACACTGGGTGCCTAAAGCACATTGGCCTCGATTTTATTGATGCCCTGGGTCAGGCTTTAGACAATCAGAATCACTGGACTTTTCTTCCACAGTGCATCGGCCTATGCTCCAATTAATCTGAACCTATGTCTATCTTTCCACCTTTCTGTACATTTTACCAGTCTTGCAAATAATCCTTAAAAAATAAACTTTCCAATTTATAACAAAAAATGTTCTTGGTTTCCACGTGCAGGCAATGATGCTTTTGTGATGAGGGTGTTTGTGTCACCAAGAAGGAGGAGGCTCAAAATCAAGCTTCAGGGGGTGAAAGTGGTAGTTTCACTGGGACATCATCTTTTCCCTGCCCGTTCTTTCATTTAGGCACTTAAGCTTGCTGACACGTATATTCAATTGCATATGGGCTGGGTGAGCCTGTAGTGTAATGTGGTTAACGGCCACTAGGTGGTGACAAAGGATCTCCTGGCTAGATTATTGGGTCAAGGCAGTGACTGATAGAGGAAAAATGGGCCAGCCTTCTGTTAGAACAGGATCCCTAACAACAATTCAACTGATTCCAACCACGTGGAAGGCAACAATCTTGTGAGTCTTAGGTTAAGGAACTAACTTGTCTGAGGTTGAGCTGAAATTTGACCCCAGCTCTGACTGATGACTAAGGCCATGTACTTAGATACTGCACTCTACTGTAGCCATAAGAGGTATTCTTTGGGGGAAGAAGTCGAATGACTATAACTGTAAGCAGATCTGAAATGAGATCTGTCTCTGTCCAGGAGTTGGTGTAAGGATTCCGCACTTGAGGTATCTGTAAGTTCAGCTGAACTGAGCTGCTGAGGTGTCAGAGAAGGGAAGCTAGATTTTCTGAGGTTGAGAGGAGACACTCCCCTTCATAGTGAAGCAAAACTTTCCCGTTGACACCGGATCATGGAATCCATATCGGTTTATCGACGAGGCTGACACCCCTTCCCCCCTTGCCCACAGTAGTTCCAAATCTTTCCCACTTCCTTTACGCTTCCATGTCCAGCCTTGCTCTTATTAGAAGGTGTATTAGTCAGCCAAAGAGGTGCTGATGCAAAATGCCAGAAATGGGTTGGTCTTTATAAAGGGTATTTATTTGGGGTAGAAGTCCACAGTTACCAGGCCATAAAGCGTAAGTTTCTTCTCTCACCAAAGTCCATTGCCACGTGTTGGAGCAAGACAGCTGCCGACGTTTGCCAGGGTTCAGGCTTCTTGGGTTCTTCTCTTCCTGAGACTGCTTTTCTCTCTGGGCTTAGTTCCTCTGGTTCCTCCACAAGGTCAGCTGTAGATTATCAGGCGAATGACTTGTCTCTATCCCGGGGCCTTCTCTCCTTCCTCATGACTAAGCTCTCTTACTTCCTAGGGCTCTAGCTCAAGACTCCAACATCAAAACTTCTCCTACTCAAAACTGCTCCAACACTGTCCTTTGCCATGTCTTTAATCTTTGAGACCCCACCCACCTAGGGGTGGGACTCAAAGCCCTACAGATGTGGCACAGTTAATGCCCTAATCATAACTTAATCGTGCCCAGATTAGCAGACTGGTTTACAAGCATAATCCAATATCTATTTTTGGAATTCATAATTCCATCAAACTGCCCAACTGCTACAGAAAGTCATGCTTTCTACAATTCAAGTGAAATAGAAGCTGACCTTGCAGACACCCCCGGTTTCCCTCTCCTCTACTTAAAATATGTATAATTAGAATAATGACTATGTATTTTTGCTCCACGGAAAAAAAAAAAAGTCAGATTTTATTTTAATTCAATCATTCTCAGGATCTGCCAGTGAGCACTGGAAGAAAATCTAATGTCAATAATATGAGTCAGAGGGACAGGGCCCCTTCTATAGGTTGTACTAGAACTTCTGCAATCTTCTTGGCCCATAAGTCTTGAAGGAGGTGCTTTCTCCAGCCACGGGAGTCACCCTCATGACCACATGCCCCCATGAGTGCTGAGTTTTCCTTGCTGTTGTGCTAGGGCAGGAGGGTATGCTGCATTTTTTACTCACATAAGCCAATAATTCTCTTGTTTCTCCTAAGCTAGTTTGAATTAAGTATCTGTGACATGCAACTGAGAGTCTTGACTAATATCCTAATTCTCCAATTTCCTACATTTTCCCATGGGAACCCTAAACCCCTGCCCCACCCTCTCCTGAATATTCCATGCTCTCTCACCTTTCTGCACCATTGCATAGGCTTCCCTCTATTGGAATGTCCTTCTGTCTCTCGAAAGGTCCTATTCATCCTTTAGGTCTCTGCTCAAGAGTTACCCACTGGTGAGCCCCTCTCCAATCCTGTAGTCAGACTCAGTTACTCCATTCTGAGCTCCCATAGCACCTCCTGATACACCTATTATAGTACTTACTACTTAATGTTATCATCAATTGTCGCTAATGCCTCACCCTCACCCTCTGAAGCTCTCCTCAATATCAAAAGGTGAGGGAAAGTGGCTCAGGAGGAATCTTAAAGTTGAGATCTTCCTGACAATCATCTAGCCTAGCTTCCCTCCCAGTACAGGACCCTTGCTGGCTCAGCCCTGGAAGAAGAACATAGTCTCTGCAGGACCCCTTTGGACCAGGTTGCCACATGAAGAAGGCATGTGTTCCTTCTCTACCTTCCCATAGTCACCTTCCTTCCCAAGAAGAGAAATGCAGAGGAAGAGAGACCACAAATCCACAGCCTGTATCCATCAGAGCAATTCCAGGGAGCCATATGGGTCAACTAAAGAGAAGACTCTACATCAAAAAGCAATAGGAGCCTGAGTCCTGCCAACACAGTGCAGTGATTAAGCAAGGGGGGCTCTGGTGTCAGTCTGCTAGCCCCTGGCTATGTATCTAGACAAGCCTCAGTGCCCTCATCTTTATAATGGGGAGACAGTCGATGAGATGACGCAAATCCAATTCTTAGCACAGTGCCTGGTCATTCGTAAGTATCTACTACTTTCATTAGATGTGAATTGCTGCCTGTAAATAAATTACGGTGCAATCTTCATAAAAATAACTTATTATTCCTTTTTCAAAAATAAAAACACCTAGAGGGGGGAAATGAGTAACTACTCTTCTTTTCCTTCTTGGAAGGAATGTTGTAAGGTCAAAATGGATAAAAGAGATAACATTTTGCTACGTGCACGTGCCCATTAGTGCATGAGGAGATCATTATTATTGGGCTCGTTAACAAGGCTGAGTCAGTGAAAGCAACCGGATGGCTGCCCAATGCCAAGGTTCACTCAGGAAATGTTTCTGGGGGAGAGGACAGCGGCCTTCTCAGGAAAGGCCTTGACAGTGGAAACAGCAGTTAGTTCTCGGTCACAGCTCTTGGTTTCTTCAAAAAGGAAAGCAGAGTGGCATGTAGACTGCCACGGGAAAGACATTCTTAGGACAGAATGGATATAGCTTTGCTTTCTTGACCAACAGGCAAGCTCTTGGAGCCTCCTTTGTTTTTGAAAATTATTTTTTTAAGGAAAAAAGAGGTATCTCTGGTGTGGATACGATATTATTTTAGAGCAAGGATTCTTAACCAGGGGTCCGTGAGCTTGAACTGAAATTCAAAAAAACATGATTCTTGTGGGGACGTGTTGGTGTGGGTGTGATATATTTATTAAATAATACACAGTATAGTGTAGACTCCGTAAGGGGTCCGTGGTTTTCACCTGACTGGCAAAGGGGGCCATGGAACAAAACAGGTTAAGAACTCTGATTTTAGAGGCACTTGCACCTATTAAATATCATCTGGTGGATAAGACTCAAATATGAAAGTTGAGCTTCCAGGTGAGTGGGTGCTTCCCTTCCTCCTCTGGCCTTCAGCACCTCCTCCCTCCCCTCCAGGCCTTGACTTTCTGCCCTTCCCTTTCTTCATTGGCTTCATTGGGGAATTTGTATAGTCTTGTGGCTTTGGCTGATGCTTCTCAGAAGAAAACTGGGATGTCATACTCAGGCACTCAACTCACCAATAGGACATTTCCACTTAGGTGTCCAAACATCATCTAGAATTCAGATTTTAAAACTGAGCCTTCTCTTTTAAATCATAAAAAGTGCTGCCTGTCCCCAAACCATGTTTCTACCTGAGATATTACTCCCTTTACTTCCAAGCTCTTAGGTTAGGCAGTATGAAGTTATCTTTATTTATTTATTTATTTTTTTACTGGGAGGTACCGGGGATCGAATCCCGGTCTCTCCATATGGTAGACGGACGCCGAACCTCTTGAGCCACGTCCGTTTCCCTTGAAGTTATCTTTAACTCATCCCTCCCTTTCATCAATTCCTGCCCTGGTTTTCTTCAAAATGTCTCTCAGATTTACCCTTTTTTCTCCACTGCCACTGTTCAGGTGTTTAATACCTTATACCCAGATGCCTTCATCAGCCTTCTGACAGGGGTAGGGGTCTCTGTTTCTTATCTCTTTTTTAAAAAAAGATTTATCTTATTTATTTATTCCACCCCCCACCCCCCACTCCCCGTTGTTTGTTCTCTCTGTCTGCTCTCTGTGTCCGTTCATTGTGTGCTGTCTGTGTCTGCTTGTCTTTTTAGGAGGCCCTGGGAACTGAACCTGGGACCCCCTGTGTAGGAGAGAGGTGCTCAATCGCTTAAGCCACCTCTGCTCCCTGCTTTGTTGTGTCTCTCATTGTGTTTCCTCTTTGTGTCTCCTTGTTGCATCAGCTCAACACGCCAGCCCATCATGCCAGCTCGCTGTCTTTCTTGTCTTCTCTAGGAGGCACCAGGAACCGAATCCAGGACCCCCTATGTGGTAAGCGGGAGCCCAAATGCTTGAGCCATATCTGCTTCCCTCTTATCTTTCTTTTGTCAAACATCTTTTAATGCTTGGATCATACCCTTCTCTTGCCCAGAACTCATGTATACTTCCTACACCTCCTGCCCCAGTTACAAACTCCTCTGCCTGGTTTCCACATTATGCCCCCTTTAGTCTGTCCACTCAAACTCCCTTCCCTTGTTTGGGTCTCCAGGGAGTCTATACTTCTTGCTGTCCTCCTCTTTTGCTATGTTCACTCCAGCATGTATGCCTTTGCTTGTTCATGCAACCAGCATGCGATGAGTGTCTGGGGTGCCAGACACGGGGCTCAATACCTTGTCTCCCCCTTTCCCACTCCCTGCTTGCCCAGCCTTCTACCCATCTGTCTTGGTTTCCCAGGGTTGCTGCAACAAAGCACCACAGACTAGTTCACTTTAAAACAGAGATTTAGGGAAACGGATGTGGCTCAAGCGATTGGGCTCCCATCTACCATATAGTAGGTCCAGGGTTTGATTCCCGGGACCTCCTGGTGAAAGCAAACTGGCCCTCGCAGGAGTGCTGGCCTGCACGGAGAGCTGGTGCAACAAGATGACACAACAAAAAGAGACACAGAGGAGAAACAATAAGAGATGCAGAAGACCAGGGAGTTGAGGTGGTGCAAGAAATTGAGTGCCCCTCTCCCACTCTGGAAGGTCCCGGATTGGTTCCCAGTTTGCCTAAAGAGAAGACAAGCAGACACAGAAGAACACACAGCAAATGGACACAGAGAGCAGACAGCGAGCGCAAAAACAATGGGGGGAGAGGGGAGATAAATAAATAAATAAATAAATTAGGAAAAAAGAACAGATTTTTTTGCCCCACAGTTCTGAAGGCTACAAGTCTGAACCAGGGTGTTTGCAAGGCCACACTTCCTCTGAAGTCTGTTGGGGGTCAGCAATCCATGCTGCTATGTTCCTTGGCTCGTGGCATCAATCAGTCTCTGCCTCCGTCACATGCCACCCTCCCCTTTCTGCTCACTCTGTCCAAATTTCCTCTCCTTTTGAGAACACCAGTCATATTGGATTAGGACCCACCCTGATCCAGTTTGGCCTCATCTTAACCAACAGCATCTTTGAAGATCTTATTTCCAAATAAGATCACATTCATAGAACAGGGGTTAGGGCTTGAACATATCTTTTTTTTTTTTTTTTGGAGGGAGGGGGCACAATTCAGTTTATAGCACTGTCCTTCATAGCCCACCCGCCACACTACTCTGATACCTTATCTGCATTTGGTTTACATTCCTTTTTTATAATGTAAATTTTAATTACACAAGTGATACAATATGCATGTCCTTTAAAAATAAAACTTTGTAGACAAACCTAAGGGCACCTTTATATCCCTGGTTCCAATCCTGGTTCCAGGATTGTAAAATAAGGATATCCCAGCAGAATCCCTTGGGCTCCCCATTGTTAGTGCTAAGCAGCAGCATGATGTGTATATTTCCGGATATTTTTGACATATTGTTTTCATATACATATATATGTGCCCATAAAGAATGTGTAGTATTTAAATTGTATATAACCATTTTTAATTTAATGGCATCATACATTTATATTTTGTAAAACAGCTGGAAATCTATCCATGTTAACCCATCTGGATGAGCCTCACTTGGGTTAACTGGTACATCCTATTCTATTAAATGAATTTGTTCATTGCTTCTGTGATGAGCATTAGATTGCTCTACTGTTTAGGTTTAGAAACACTGCTTCACCGAACAACCTGGAGAATACCTCCTTTTGCGCATGCATGGGTTGCTTTCAGAGATTGCATTTTCTTCTTGGAATCACTCAGTAAGATTAGAATGAAGTTGATATTCATTGAATGATAACTAAACACTAGGCACTGAGATAAGTATTTGTACCAAAAAAACTTTGACCTAGGGATTAATATTTCCCATTTTGTAGATGAGAAGACTCATTTTGTAGATGAGGTCAGGAATTGAAATTGCATTGAAGTTCATTGTGCTTGGTTCTTTCCCCAAAGTCTGCTGTGAATCTCATGAAGGCAGGAACTGCATGCCATGCTGCTTTCCATCCTCTAATATGTCTTAGTTACACAATAAAGCTGAATAAAATTTGATTGATTATTTGGGAGACAAATTAGCACTATCAGCTTAACTAGCAGGATATTTTATTTAGACATTTTAGCAACAATAAGAAGACACTGGCACCACAAAGTAGCTGGTTAAAATATTATTAGAAGTTAATTCATATTTTAGCAGATAATTTCTAATTAATTTGCTGTAGTTATCTTGTTAAATGTCAATTAAATTTCTCCACATCCCTTACAGGTTTCTGCTATTCATAAAATGTAATTATGCAGCTATTGCTCATGTACTCTTTATTGCTTATATAATCTACCAGTTAAATACAAGTCAAAAAGATTTATCTTCCAAGTTCTTAATAACATCACTAAATGTTCTAATTAATAATCAATAACCCATTTGCATAATTAATTGGAAAAAGCAACCTAATGGGATGGTGCCTTGCAGCTAACCAAGCTGAGGCTGACACTTTTATCTCCTGTAGCAAGCCTAGCTCAGAGTGGAGGAATTTATTTGAGCAACTCAAAATTCCTTTAGGGTGCAGGGAAGTGCTGGGCTTAGCGCTAATGATGGGGAGGAGCCCCAGTGATTCTGCTGGAACATCCTTATTTACCTTGTTCTTAACAATATGTAGTATGAGCATTTCCACAGAACATAACCTATTTGCTTGATATGAATTTTCACAGACAGAGGCTTAACTGAACAAAAATAAGTTTCTTCATTTTCCTAAAAGGCAATTTAATTTTCTAAAGCTGAACCCTTTTTCTGCCTGATGAGGAAACTTATTCTAGTCACTTTCAAGTAAAAGTCCTAGGTAGTGTTTTCTCAGGCAAATAAGGATTATAATTCAGTTACACTCTAGATTTTAAAAAATCTTCCCCTTCAGTTTTTTTCCCCTTACTACCTCCCTCTTCTTGGAATTGATTTTGAGGTGGGAGGAGGATAGGTTTACAATTGCCCCTCCCCCCATGTGGTTTCATCTGGGCAGGGGAAGTCCATTTCCTAGTTTCCTTCTGTATTTGTCCTAAGCTGACATCCTTTGAGATGTCTGGATCTCAAAAAAGGACATTACAAGATATTCATTTATTCCCATCCTACATTGACCTCGAACTTACCTTATTCACTGATTTTTGGATTAGCTGTAGCTTCCATCGTCCAACCACAATGGTTACTCTTCATTTTCAGGAGTCAGACTCCCAGGTTCCTGGACATACATCAGCCCTCCCTCAGCTCTACTTGCCCTTTTTGCGAGCTTGGGAATCACTTGGTTCTTAGAATTTCTGTGACCCTGAAAGAATAAGGAACTGTCAGGGGACCTCACCTCTGCCATAGCATGCCCTTACAACTTTTCTGCCTACTTGTTCACCTGCCCAAAGGCAAAAGGGTCACTGGAAAGGATGCTGAATACTCTAATTCCATGTTTGACCAGTAAAACACAAAGCTTCTCTCTCTGAGCCCTGAAAATACTGGTGATGGGAATTCTATCTTGTTCCTACTCTCTTCTTCCAAATTATTTTTGGAGGGGAGGGAAGCATGGCACCAAAATTGACCTGGATTCCCCCCCAACTCTTTTCTCCCTTACATGTGGGGGTGGGGTAGGTCAAAGAATGATTCTACTTAAACCGTTTCTTTTCTTACATTTTCTGTCATGCACCAAAACTCTGAACACTATAGGGGCTGAGGATGGGGCATCTTTGTTCTCTGGCTCTGGGGTTAAGAGAGTAGTCCTTTGTCAACAGTTGGAACATGGTGGTCACTAGAGGATAAAGAAAAGATAATTCTAGGCGGCATTTCAATGTATTGTTCTGCCACACCTGTTTTGCCAGAGACATGGATGGGAATGTGAAATATATGGACTCAACCATGGCTTTAGCCAGCCTTGGAGTTAGGTTGTCTTACCTATAGTTAGGGGAATGCGTGAATGGGACCCTCAAAGGGACTTTCATCCTTCAGCAAGTATCCTATAAAGCAGAGAAAAAGTGCCACTCTGATATTTGTTTTATCCCAAATCTCGGGCTTCTCTTTAAAAATAATTCTATATAGTTGGGGCCGATAGCTGCACATTCTAAGAGTTTTCAAAGAAGCAAAAAAAAAAAAAAAAAAGGAAGGATTTGAAATAAAAATCCCATCATTGTTCATTGAACTACAAATTGCAGTTGGTGAGGGAAAAAATACTCTTTTGATTTGGAAGAAGAAAATGCCTCCACCTGAGTATGCTGTGAGCCTCTTAATGAAGTTGCCTCTCTTCAGATAACACTGCAGAATAGTCACACATCAGATCAACCAGAAGTATTATCAGCCCATTGAAAAGATGATTGCTTGTCATTTTTTATGACGCATCTTACCCTTTCAGTTATCAACAACAAGGAGATTTACCCCTTCTTTGCTGCCTATTCTTCGTCCTGGCTCTTATCACAGGGGGATTGCTTTCCTACAGCAACCCTTCTCACAGAGAAAGAACTGCTTCATCTGTCCATGATAACAAAAATAAGATGAAACAGGATGAGTCTATCTTGTGAAGCTCTGCATGGTTTGCTAATCAGTTTGGCAGCAGCACATTGGGTACCAGCATGGGAAGCCGTCTCTGAAGCTCGTTTGTCCATCCTCTTTCTTCTAACAAGATGTTCTTCAACTCTTCCAGGAGAGGTTTGTCACTTTCATTCTCTAGGGAAGGGCACTCCAGAGCTTGCTGCTAATCAACCGTGCCAATGTCTTATGTTTAGGAATACTTTTTGTCTAATTGGAATCTTTCCTGCATTTTTTTTGCTTTTCTTCCTCCCCACAATGCATGACAATGGTAAAATTCTCAAGTAGATAAAGGTTGTTTTGGGTGCCTTCTCTTTTTGCTCCTTTTCCGCATCCTCTGCTTTCTCCGTCTCCCAGGACTTTCTGAGTTTTAAGGTCACAGAGCAAAGTGGGTGTATACATTTTTTTCTAAGACATTGGTCCCTTGCCATATACACCCTATAAGAAGAGGTCAATGTTTTATCCAAAATGTTGAATTATTAATGGTGGTGCCTCTGAAAAGGGGGTTCGGATTAGGGTGAACTTTGACCATGCCCCTCAAATAATGTCATGCCTGTAAGATCAAAGGTGACTATTGAGTCAAAGTGGCCAGCATGAACTTTGGCAGAATTGCAGCTAGAAATCTTTAATAGCTGTGTCACTTCGGTCAACTTCTTTAACCTGCCTGAGCCTCATTTTCCCTATTGACAAAATGGGGGTCATCAGCCTACTTCGCAGGTTGTTATGAGAATTAAATGTGATGATGTAGATAAAGCTCTTTCCACAATGCCTGCCAGGTATATTGTGCTTAATACAAACTGGTTATTATTATTATAATCCATAGTTTTTATGTTACAAATGAAATTCAAAGATTTTCTGACAGCCTAGTGGAATACTAAGAAGTGCCAATGAAGAACAGTTGCTCTTTCTACTGCTATATCTGATAAATATTCCTACATAACCAACAAATATTTTTTTCTTTCCCCAGTATAACTTACCCCAGCAAGTGCTGAAGCAACAGAGACCCAAGGAAGTGAGGGGGCTCTGCAAAACATGACAGAAGTGGATGGCAAGGGGTGGGTGAGGAAGGACAGCTCCTTTGTCCTCTGCCTGCCACAAATTTTGTGATTCTCGTTAGCTAGTGTGAATTTCAACACCGGCCGGGAGTTGTGTTGAACCATATTTTATATTTCCCAGGACTGACCTGTATGTGGCCTCTTTCATTCTAACACTGAGGTCTGCTTCGCATACAGCCAAGTAGATAGACAAGTCGTGATTTGGAGAAACCTGGAAGAATTATGAACTCTAGCAAAAATAGCCAACTAAGGGATAGCTAAGGCATATTTCCCTTTCCCCTTGATATCTGTAGACATGTGCATCTTCAAGCATCACAGAAATAATCATCCACTCTATATATTTCCCCCCTTTTTATGTTTTTTATTGGTACAGCAACATTATTCAAGCTAAGTTCTTCCATCTCCCAAGCCAATTTCTTTTGCATCTGTGTTTACATTGATGCAATTCAAACAATGATCCTCTACTTCCCTTGTCAGTTTCCATCCTGCATTTCACATATTATGAACTTATTTAAACAAAAATAATCCTCTCCGGGTATATTTTTTCCCATTTATTTCCCTCCTGCCCCATACTACCAATTCTCATTTCAAAGCAACATAGTAACATCACTTATTGTTATTCTCTCTTGTTTTCCTAAGCTGCTTCTATAGCAGTCAGAGTGGGAGAGATGATGGTGGGGAGATATAAAGCATTATTGATTTATAGTCAAAAAGATATTTCTTACTCAGACTATTTCTAAAAGGATTCATATCAATTTTTAAGAGCAACGAGACCTCAGTAATGACAACGTTTTATATTTGTAGAGTGCTTTACAGTTAGTTTGTAATGTACTTTTACTAAATGTCATTTTAGGGAGTTTGGAAGAAAAATAAAGGAAAGATACAGCTGGTTATCCAGATCATTTTAAATATCTAGCGAGTTGTAGACAGAATATCCAGATGCTTGGCTGAATTGTTCACCCTTCATGTAGAGGCTTGGCATCGTAAAGTCACAGCTAGTTGTCTATTAAAATCAACATGAGGTGGGGGTGGGTGAGGGAATTGCTCATATGTTATGAAATACATTTAAACCTGGGGAAGCAAATCTGTCCCTGAATGCATTTTTAGCTTAATGATGATTTTTCTTTTCTTTTTTTTTTTCAGAGATAATTTTCTGCTTCCAAGACTCAGGAAGATCTGTTTTAAATACCCTAATCCTTTCTAATTCAGATATTTGTGCAACCTACTCCCACATAGATATGTAAGACCATGAGAGAACATTTATTCTCATAATCTTCCTGCAAAGGATGAGTGCTCCTACTTCCTCTGCCAGCCTTGCCCAGGTGAAAGGTGCAGAGCCTCCTGTGTGCTTCCAAGTCCAACCAGGGGAGGCTGGCTGAGCTTTCCAAAGAAGACTTTTCATTCTTGGAACTAGTATCTGTGGAACCCACACTTCTGAAGACAACTTCCTGAGGTCATTGAATCCTGCATGAAGTTTCTAACACAAAATTTACAAATGGACCACATTTTTTTCTCTGAAAAGACAGATTGGGAACATTAATATTATTTCACAGGACACTTACCCTTGTAAGGGGAGCCACTCTCATGACGTGAAGGTCTTTTTGTGTTCATAGGCTACATTAGACTCTTTCCCATGCAGAAGAACTCTGGTCAGGCATTCTCTCTAACCTCAATCCTTTCTGCTGCCTTGAAGCCCAGCACCCCTGAGGTGGGCTTCAGAGTTTTCTCCATATTGGAAATACTATGCTCCACTTTTCTCCAGGCTAAAGAAAGCAATATGATTCCAAATGCTTTTCAATTGTGATGGTTTTATAAGTGGGGAAATGCCTATAAGTCTCTTTTACGGTTCATTACAACAGAGGAACTTCATTTAGTCAAAGGAAATTATCCTCTGGGGAATGGTTAGAATTAGCAAGGAGTAGAATAGTTGGGGGTAGAAAACACTTTCTGCATGTTAAAGAAACCAAAACCCAGACCCCAAAACCTGCCCCATAATACGGGCTAATATTTCCCATTAGCAAAAAAGCAAAACAAAAACAAAAACCAACAGAATGGCCTTTTCCTTTTCCCAACTCTCTCCCTGTGAGTTTTATATCATTTTGTTTTCCCCTTTCTTGTCTTTGTTTTCTGTTTCCTTAAGGTGGATCAGGTATGGTTAAAGTTTCATGAAGGGATAAACTTTCTAGAAGTTGGAAAAGTAAAATGGATCACCTTGAGAAGCAGTCACTGGCAGTTCAGTACAGTCTGAGGCATCAAGCCTCAGAAGGGGTATAGGACTAAGTGATTTTAAGGAATCCCTTCTCACTATGAGAGAATAGCATTCTGGCATTTATAGATGGTTCACCCACATCAGAAGTCACCTTTGTATTCAACATGGCCAGATCTTTGCTTCCAAAATCTTTCACTACTCCTCTAGTTCATCCTGGCCTCTGCTGGCTTTAAGGGGCCTTTTTCAAGGCCTTGGAGATCCATAATCTTTTCTTCTTAGAGAGCTTTAAGCAACTTCCGTTTCCCAGGATTGATTGTGTCCTGTCCACTAACTTCCACAGTCTTGACCAAATGCTCGTACCTAATTTAAGGTAAAGGAATTTCCAAAATCAAGAGTCTCAGTGATGACACCCTAATGTGATGTGCTGAGCTGTAAGTGCAGGATCAGGAGATTGAAGGTTTGTATGGATCTCTCGATGCTGGGGTGCTAAACTAGAATTTCTGCCTAAAGTCTCCAGCTCGAGTCTAAAAATTATTTTCCTGAGCACTTGGACATGTACTGAATTATAATTTGAAGAGTGTCCAGTAGGTCCAGAAGATGTTGATCTGTTTTGAGGCACTTTATTATGAGTAGGTTCTTGGCTTATACTATTCTCTCCGAAACTCAGTCTGAGACTCAGGGAGTCAAGCCCTGGTTTTGGAGTCAGGAAACTTGTGCTTGAACGCTCTCACGTGTTAACCAGTCATGTGGCCTTTGATAAGTCAGGTGCTGGCTCTGAGTCTCTGATTCCATGTCTGGAAAATGTGGAAGTGGAACTGGATGATCACCAAGGAGGTTTAAAGTTCTGGCCTTGTGGGTTCCTATCATTTGATATATCCTCTTTCCTGGAAAAGAAGAGCAGAGCGGAGCAAGCACCATGTTTTAAGGTGATCATCCTAGGATGAGGAGTTCAAATACTTTGTCAGGCTTCCGAATCATCTGGGGTACTTTATTGAAGGAGAGATTGAGCCCTGCACCCCTCCCCGCTGCCAGCAGGTGTTACTCAGGAGTTTTAAAGGAAGAAGCAGTCCAGCATATTGAATCAGGACATTGGGGGATTCTGATGTTCATGGTCCTCAGATCATGCTTTGAGGAATACTACTCCAAGGTCCTATTTCAGAGTCACAGAGAACTTGTCCTCCCCAACGTATCACTGACACTTGACAGGTCCTTTATTGGGGCACACAGAGCAGACTACTCACTGAGTTTAAAGTTCAATATCTGAGATAGGAATGCAATCACCGGAAAGTGTCAGGCATAGGCCCTTTCTACAAGCAGGTTTTTATGGGGTAGTGAGGAAGCTTGAGAGACTTGGATGACTTAATTGGGAAATGCTGGAAGTGACAAGCAGGACAACTTAAAGACAACTTCACTAACTAAAACTTTTCCACAAGCTGTCATTACAGAGGTAGAAAAGGAGCTAGTGAGAGAGCTGGACAATACATCAATAAAATAAATGCCTGGGGTTATTATCTGAAGGACACACAGGTGCAAAGTATGTGACTAAGAAATGACTTATTCTGAAAGTAACCTCCTGATGCCTGGTTGTGTCCTGAAGACATAGGCAGAATTATTTGATACTATGACATCTGTGGGGTGATGGTAACCATTACCTTTAAGAAGAGATAGTATGTGTGCTGGGGCAGGTGAGTTTGTATGTGGAGGGAGGGTGAGGAGAGAGATGGGGGGAGAGGGGATGGGGAGTGTATAATAAGTCCAGAAAGAGAGGGAGGAAAGCTAAGCAATTTAATATCTCTGTCCTAATTTTAGCTCTGTTGGTGCAAGGGCAAGATATTGAAATTAGCCTTCAATCCAGTTTATTTGTTGTTATCTAAATTCCAATTTATTATTTTGTCAAGTTGGTCCATTTGCATGCAAGATGCCTAATTCTAATCTACTCTGATAATGACTTGGGTAAGCAGGTTGAAAATTTCTTGCTCCTCCCTAAAGGATTACAATGTAGATAGTAAAACAACCTTTTCATGATTAAACAGGGAAGAATATTACATCTTGTTTTTATTCTTCTTCTCATTTTCTTCTTTTTCTCCCAACTAATGCTAAACTAGGCTTGGCAGGGACATGGGTTAGAAGGAATGAGTAATTTATTTGTTGGAATTCAACTTGTCTTAAATCATGACACCTTAGAATGCTACCCAGACAATTTCTGCATTAAACAAACACAAATTGAATGAGAGGAACATTATTCGATCCTCACGTGGCCAGTATCCATCAATGACCCAGATCTTCCTGAACCTAAATCTTATAGACAGCTTATACATCTTTTTTTTTTTCCTAAATGTTTGACTCATCTCTAAGAAATTCTCAAACAGAGTCACTTAATTCTTTCAGCTAACTGATGAGTCCTGAGCCAGTGACATGGCTAAAATGATACATTCCACTTGTAAAAACCCAACATCTCTTTCAATTCTAACCCATTTCCCTAGGTTCTGCTCACTCTGTGTCCCACTCTCTCTCTTGTTTCTGCAAATCACTGGAGTCAGATCTGGAATTTTATTCTCTCTTTGAATGCCTGCATCACTTACCAAGACCCCATTGCTATTATCTGGGTTGAATCCCTGCAAGGGTATAATTCCTCTATCTCATTATTATCAACCCCCTTCCCCAATCCCAACAGACATGGAACATAGAGTCAACTGGGTTGTGTTCACTTAACGGACCAGGAGCATGGTGAATGGCCAGATAATTCTGGGCATTACCAGAAAGCAATTAATAGAAAGGAGAGCAGCTCAAGGGAAAAATTCAAATGGTAGAAGTTTATTTAACCTGTCAACTTTTTTTCTCTCAATATTTTCCTTCCTTCATGTGGCTTCTTATTAACATCTCCTTTCTCTTTTCTGGAACCCAGAGCATCCACACAGCTCTCCTGCTCTTCTGGACACCCCTCTATAGCTCCATAATGGGTGTCTTTTCCCCTCCTTCTCATCTGGACATAGACACAGACACCAGCTCTCTATTTTCCTAGGTGAACACTGGTTAACTGATGAATAAATTACTGAAGAGGGAATCAAGGCTTAGGTGATATGTTATTTTCTTTCCCTTGTGAATTTTTTAATTTTAAAAGGAGACTCCAGAAATCATTTAATTCAAAGGAATGAGTGGCTCTTTTGGTGAAATCCCAGACACCTTGGTAGAATATTTTTGAGCTGTGTTCAAGCACTATCATGTGTGTAAGTTTTCTATTTTGCCCATCATTAAAGTCATATCTGCAAGCTACAACTGTGAAGGAGAACTTTTAAATAGGAATGCTACCTGAGTGAATCACTTCACTTGTTTATGCAGCTATGAGGCATTTATTCATTCATTCAACAGTTATTTACTGAGCACCTATTATATTTCAGGCTGTGTGAAGTACAAATGATGAATAAGGCAATGTTTCAGGTAGTGGAGGAACTCATTTAGATGACTAGAGCTCACTTTCTGATTTCCTCTAGGCTAGAAATGTTTGCCAAATCCAGCCCATCCATCAAAAAAGAAAAAACAATAGAAGGATGGGAAGATATAGCATACACTTGAATTTAAACCTTGCAGCTCTCTTAGTGTGGTTCAAGAAGAAAAGGTTTGGAAAAGCAAGATAAATACCTCAGTCAAAACAAGCTGGCTGCTGAGGCACATTTAAAAATCAAATTACCATTTTAATAGTATGCATCGTTTCCATATCAAATGATGACATTATTGGCAAAGTCTAGAAGGTGACACAGTTTGAGTGCTTAAACCGTCTTAACAATAGATGAAGCTATCCTAAACGGACTACAAAGCTATTCTGTCATCTGGCACTGTCTCTCCCAGTCCTGTTGGGGATGGGGAAAAATAGGGCTTCCAAGTGGTGATACAAAATTGGCTCCCGCCTTGAAAATGCACATTGAGGAGGGCCTGTTCGGCCATCTGACATTTTTCTTCTCACTCTGCTACATAAGAGGGTGATTTTTTTAAGCAAAAGTCTTTATTTTTTGTTTGTTTGGTTTTTTTTTAATGTAAAAGTCTTTTAAACATATTATTTTATTATTACAAATATAAGACATGTTTACTGGGGGAAAAATGTAGCAGAACACAAAGCAAAAATTGGAAATCATTCATAACACCTGGGGATAACTACTATTGGTATTTCAGTGTATGTTCTTCCAGTCTTTATAAATTCCTGCCTGCATTCATGTGGGGGTTTGTGGGGAGCAGTTTCAAAGCAAAACAGATCAAACTGTAATTATTTTCCTCTTAATGCAGGGCTGGCTTCATGAGCGAATGGCCTGTGCTTTGTTTAATATTCTGCTGTTGCCAGCTTGAAAGTTTTAATAATTTTATCTCTGAACTTGTGCTTTGCAAGTGAAGTCTGAAGGGACAATGGAGCAGGCAATGGGCAGAGGCGAGGCGTGCAATATGGATGATCCCTGATCCTTTGGGCTTCCTTTGCATGGGACGTGTGCAGTGCCCCATGAGTGAAGAATGCTGGTGGACCTACAGTGCATGGGAGCTCTGTGAGCCTGAAAGTGAGTACCAAGTAAGGGTGTTAGGTCTGTGATGAGCAAGCAGGAGCACTGACTGCCTGAGAGGCCAGAGCTTGCTTGTAACACAGGCAGAAGGCAATGGTGTCCTGTGAAACATGAACGACCGAGGAGCCCTATCGTATCTCTTCTTACTTGTGTTACTCCCCTGTATTAATTAACAACTTATGCCAAAGATAATGACATATGAGGGAAGGAAAAGATAGGGCAACCTATATTTCCTTTTCCTTTCAGTCAGTCCTTCCTAACTCACCAGTAAGACAAAAGTAGACTGTGTAGAATGTGTGTGTATCAAGATATGAAATAATAACCGTTCAATTCATTTTGTACAGTGTTTCTGCTGTTCTGGCAAGAAAGAAATACATATGCATGTATGAAATGTGAACTAGGAATTGTGTAGTTTCAGCAGTTCCACATATGAGTTAAATGCTTTGATTATTTGCATTTTAAATTGACATTGCCCAATATAAAGATGAATGGCAAAATTCGTGCCACTAATTTAAATTTAAAATTTTCCTTTACTCAGAACAATATTAAGTCCAAATAAAAAACACTATATCAAGTCAAGAGAGAGGACATGGAAGAAAGGAAAAAGGTTTATATTTCAGTACTTTTAAGACATTGTTTTCCTGCTTAGGGGCCCTATATTTTCATTTTGCCCTCAGCTCTGAAAATTAAGTAGCTAGACCTGACTGAACAATATATTGTAATCATGTTTTCTTAAGTCATTAAATATAATTTTTGTAACATTATTACTAATGGCTCCATAGTAAACAGCTCCAACTGATGGATTTATTTAACATATCTCACTATTTTTTTGATGTTTAGATGGTTTACTATGTGTTACAATTTAGGTGATTATTATGGTTTGATGAATATCTTTACACATAAATCTTTATATACATCCATGGTTATTTCCTTAGGTAAATCCCAAGAAGTAGGATGACTAAAGTCACTGTGTTTTTTAAGGCTTTTGAAATGCAATGATGCATTTTTCTTCAGAAAATTTGCAATAATTTACACTCCATCTCAATTCAGCAACTTCAGTCAGTCCTGTATCTGTCCCTCCAATCATTATTCATATCCATGCACTCTTGTCCTTGGCATTTGTTCATCAGTTTATTCATTTATCAACAATGCCTGCTATGTGCCAAGCACTGAATTAGGAAGTTACTGGGGTCAAATGATGAGCAGGACTAGATTTTGCCTTCATTGAATTTACAGTCAAATGGGATGGGTCAGATGTTAAACAATCGCACAAATATATATATATTTTTACAGACTGTGATGAGCTCTATGAAGGAAAAGAACAGAATGTTTTTAGAACATTTCAGTGGGGATTTGACTTGGCTAGAGAATTAGGAACAGCTCCCCTGAAGGGGGGATATCTACATGAGATTTGAAGGAAGAGTAGGAATAAAGTTGGTGTGTTTGTCAGAGTTCTCTAGGGAAACAGAACTGACAGGAGATATATGTAAATAGTATCAAATTTTATAAAAATTGTCTCACACAACCATGGAGATGCACAAGTCCAAATTCCATAGGGCAGGCTGCAAGCCAGGAACTGAGATGGAGGCCCTCGTTGAATTCCCCAGGAGAAGCTGGCTATCTGAAGTAGAGATGGGGATTCTCTCCCTTAATGCTGAAATCACTTCTCCTTTTAAGGCCTTCAACTGTTTGGATGATATGCCACTCATTACTGATGGCAATCTCCTCCGTTGATTGTAGAGGTAATTAGCCATATATACAATCAACTCACTGATGATTAAAGTCCATGAAATGTCTTTGTATTACAATTAGCCCAGTGCTCACTTGATCAGACAACTGGGCATCATTGACACATTAGCCTAACCATCACAGTCCATCCTTTGTCAACTTGGCAGCCATATACATACACATCACCTTAAACCACAATTAGTCTGTAAATAAAAACAATAATAGACATATATATATATTTTGCCTAACAATACTCAACTGTCCGGAGTACAATCGGAAATGCATTAAATCCCTCCAGAATAGGGTGCAAATCCTTGGGTAATAATCACTCTTAAACTTGACATCCTTAAATACTACAACATGAAACTTATGTCATATGATTAAGGGGAAAAGATATGGAAGAAAACAAAGATATTTGTTTTATGTACATGTACAAATGTATTCACAATCAAACAAGGAAAAAATATTCATGATCATTACAGTCCTCATTTCTATAACTGGTCATGTGGTCGAAGTTTGTATTTATCACTACCTTTTCCACTACTCATGCCATATTCCCTTTACCTCAGCAAGCACCTCAGCATGGTTTTTTGCCTGGTGGGGTGACCTAAACTTTCATTACTGAACATTCTGAGCCATTGTTAGTCCTGCATGGATTGGGTTGTTGCAGTTTTCCATTGATTTTAATCACAGGGCATGCTAGTACTAAAAGATGCTTTAGGGGATCTTCTGTATTCCAGGCAAACTCTTCTTTACCTCCATTATGTAGGTGCAGTTCTGTTCTCCTTGAGAGTCAAGATCCCAGGAAATAATTCCCTTCTTTACCTATTAATTCAGAAGCACAAGGAGCCCAAAGTGGTTAGGTGGCTGTCTTAACTTCCAGTTCAATGGAATCTTTGTTGTGTTTGCTGGTGGATGCTCCACTCCTTTTAGAACTAAAACCTATAAACCAGCAGAGCTTAAGGCTTCAGGATCAGGAAGCAAAAATTTTTCCTAGTGGATCCCTAGGGGTAATAGTGAGTGGTGCCACTCCCATTCCCATTACTTGATTCCTGGACCCATGAATCATGGCTAAGGGAGAAACAGCACTATAAAGTGGATGCTAATTTAGAGCATACACAGCCTCCTGGAGAACATTGCCACAGCCCTGCAAGGTATTGCCACCTAGATGGCATCATAATTGAGTCTTTAGAAGGCCATTCCACTGTTCTATCAATCCAGCTGCTTCGGGATGATAGGGACCCTGGTGAGACCAGTGAATTCCATGAGCATGTGCCAATTCTTCCACATCATTTGTTGTGAAGTGGTTTCCTTGATCAGAAGCAATGCTGTGTGGAATACCATGGCAGTGGGTAAGACATTTGGTAAGTTCACAGATGGTAGTTCTAGGAAGAAGCATTGAGTGCAAGGAAGGCAAACCCATATAAGGAGTATAGCCATTTAGCAGTTCGATGTAATTATGAATTCCAAAAATCTACATTAGATTATGCTTGTAAACTGATCTGTTCATCTGGGTATGATTAAGTTATAATTGGAGCCACGTCAGTAAGGTGTTGAGCCCACCCCTTGGTGAGTGGGTGAATAAAATATAAAAGGCAAGGCAAAGGACAGAGGGAGTAGTTCTGATGTTGGAATTTTGATGCTGGAGCCGGGAAGGTGAGCAGACAGAGGAGCTTGGTCGTGAGGAAGGAGAGAAGGCCCTGGGATAGAGACGAGCAGTTTGTCTGAGAGTTTACAGCTGACCTTGTGGAGAGAAGCAAAGCCTAGAGAGCCTCATAGTCTACAGCTGACCTTGTAGAGGAAACAGAGGCACTGAGCCTGGAGAGAAATGCAGTCCTGGGAAGAGAGGAACCCAAGAAGCCTGAACCCTGGCAAATGTTGGCAGCTGTCTTGCTCCAACAGGTGGCAATGGACTTTGGTAAGGGAAGAAACTTAAGCTTTATGGCCTGGTAACTGTGGACTTCTATTCCAAATAAATACCCTTTATAAAGACCAATCTATTTCTGGTATTTTGCATCAGCACCCCTTTGGCTGACTAATACAGAATTTGGTTCTGAGGAGTGGGGAAGTGCTTTTGCAATTACCAAAATGTTGGAACGGTTTTATAAATGGGTAAGGGGTATTTTTTGGAGGAATTGTGAAATGCTTGATGGAAAAGGCCTAGATCACTTTGAAGAGACTGTTGATAGCAATATGGATGCTAAAGAGACTTTCTATGATGCCTTAGAAGTAAATGATGAAACTATAATTGAAAACCGGAGGAAAAGCGATCCATGTTTTAAAGTTGCAGAGAACTTGGCGAGATTAACTCCTGGTGTTATACGGAAGACAGAATTTGAAAATGGCGAACCTGAGCGTTTAGCTGAAGAACTTTCCAAAGTAAACTCAGAGAATGTGGCTTGGCTTCTCTTTGCAGCTTATAGCAAAATACTAGATGAGTAAAATACACTCAGGACTGAACTTTTGGGCACAAAGAAAAGAGAAACTGATTCCGGAACTTCCAAGTTTCTGGAAATCAAATTCTTAGATGAAAATGCCCCATTTGAAGACTTTACTAAACTTGGAACTTGTAAATCAGAATTGAAGATGCAGTTATCTAGGAAAGACTTGTGGAAAGTCTTACTGTCTGATGGCTTGGGTCCCTGCTTCCTGCATGCTAAACCAACAAAGTTTTTGAGAGAGCTGTATGAACAAAACCACTGTCAGCTTGGACAAAAGAGGACATGGAAAGAAAAGATTGAAGGAGAAACAACTTTAAGAAGAAACCCATGGAAGCTGAGATCTGGAATTAAGACATCATCTTGGGCCAAGAGAGGAGTCCCGCCCATGTGTACAGAGAGGGTGAGTTTGCCCCAGCAGTTGAAAAGGGTGGATGTTCCCACCCTATGTTCAGGAAGAGTTTTGCTGCCCCAGGGTACAGGGAGGGTGGAGCACATTCCTCAAAGATTAGGGAGGTTAAGGTCAGCATCCCATAGGTGTGAGAGGGGTGCTCTTGTCCCCCATGGATTAGAGAAGGTCAGGTGGTCAACCCATTGCTCTGAGAAGGTTGAACCTGTATGCCAAAGGTTAGGGGGAATGTTGTCTTCACCTCACTGTACTAGGGGGGGCTAAGATTCTCACCCAAAGATTGGTAAAGTATGGCAATCACCCCAAAACTCTTGGAGGGTGAGGTCCAGAGCTTGGTCGATACCCAGATGCTTGATGAGGGTGGAACCAAGAAAATGGCCCTTGAGCAAGCCTATGGAAAGGGTGGGTCCCCAAGTGGCCCTAAGGAGAAGAAACCATCTTCTTAAGAATGACTCTCAGACTTTGAAATCGAATGGAGGATGCCCTGCAGGTTTACTGAACTGTAGCGAATCCATGACTCATGTTTAACATCCCAATTTCTCCTTATGATAAATGAAAATGTTTATCCTTTGTCTTTCCATTTGTGTATTGGAAGCAGTTAAGTGGTTTTGTGAGTTTCGGCGGACTACAGCAGATGGGATTTTGCCTGAAGACAAACTTTATTTCTTTAAAATGATTATGATATGATTTTGTACTTGAATTGTTACTGATTTAAGGTTTTTTGAATATTGCAATGTATTTTTGGAATTCAGAGGGTGGAATGTAGCTGTTTGGCAGTTTAATGTAATTATGAATTCCAAAAATCTATATTAGATTGTGCTTGTAAACTGATCTGTTCATCTGGGCATGATTAAATTATAATTGGGGCTTTGATTGGGCCATGTCAGTAGGGTGTTGAGCCCCTAAAATACAAAAGGAAAGGCAAAGGACAGAGGGAGTAGTTTTAATGTTGGAATTTTGATGCTGGAGACAGGGAGGCGAGCAGATGGAGGAGCTTGGTCATGAGGAAGGAGAGAAGGGCCTGGGATAGAGACGAGCCGTTCGCCTGAGAGTTTACAGCTGGCCTTGTGGAGAGAAGCAAAGCCTAGAGAGCCTCATAGTCTATAGCTGACCTTGTAGAGGAAACAGAGGCACTGAGCCTGGAGAGAAATGCAGTCCTGGGAAGAGAGAAACCCAGGAAGCCTGAACCCTGGCAAATGTTGGCAGCTGTCTTGCTCCAACACGTGGCAATGGACTTTGGTAAGGGAAGAAACTTAAGCTTTATGGCCTGGTCACTGTGGACTTCTACCCTAAATAAATACCCTTTTTAAAGACCAACCTGGTCTTTAAATTCTGGTATTTTTCATCAGCACCCCTTTGGCTGACTAATACAAGGAGTATGTGTCTATTCCAGTTAGAACAAGTTTTTGCCCTCCATGATGTAAATTGTCCAATGTAATCAACCTGCCACCAGGTAGCAGGCTGATCATCTCGGGGAATGGTGCCATATCAGGGGTTGAGTGGGGTCTCTGCTGCTGGCAGATTGGGCACTCAGCAGTGTCTGTGGCTAAGTCAGCCTTGGTGAAAGGAAGTCTATGTTGCTGAGTCCATGCATAACCTCCATACCTACCATCTTGGCTACTTTGTTCATGAGCCCATGGGACAATGATAGGAGTGGCTGGGGAAAGATGCTAAGTGCTACCACAGAATGGGTCATATTATCCACTTGATTATTAAAATCTTCCTCTGCTAAAGTCACCCTCTGGTGATGACTCATGTGGGCCACAAATATTTTCATGTTTTTTGCCCACTCAGAAAGGTCTATCCACATACCTCTTCCCCAGACCTCTTTGTCACCAATTTTCCAGTCATGTTCCTGACCTTCCAACTAAACCATTGGCAACAGCCCATGAATCAGTGTACAAATTCACCTCTTGCCATTTCTCCTTCCAAGCAAAATCAACAATCAGGTCCACTGCTCAAAATTCTTCCCACTGGAAGGATTTCCCCTCACCACTATCCTGCAGGATGTCCCAGAAAGGGACTGCAGTGTTGCAGTTGTTCACTTTCAGGTGTTACCTGCATATTGTGCAGAACCATCTGTAAACCAGGCCTGAGTTTCCTCTTCCTCAGTCAATTGATTGTAAGGAACTACCCAAGAGGCCATAGCTGTGGACTGGGAAAGAGAAGTTAATGTGGCAGGGGTGGGGGCCATAGGCATTTGAGCTACTTCCTCATGTTACTTACTTGTGCCCTCAGGACCCAGTTAAGCCCTATCTTGTATCTACTTCCACTTTATGATGGAGTGCTGCTGTGCACACCCAACTTTATGGTTTCGTAGGTCAGACAATACCCAGCTCATGATAGGCAACTCAGGTGTCATGGTAAATTGGTGTCCCATGGCTAAGTGTTCAGTCTCTACTAAGGCTTAGTAGCAGGCCAAAAGCTGTTTCTCAATAGGAAAGTAGTTATCTGCAGAGGATGGCAGGGCTTTGCTCAAAAATCCTAAGGGTCTGCATTGTGATTCTCCTATACGGGTCTGCCAAAGCCTCCAGCTGACATCTCTATTTGCCACTGACACTTCCAGCATCTTGAATCTGTTGGATCATATTGCCAAAGTGGTAGCGCAGCTTATGCAGCAGCCTGGACCTGTTGCAGAGCCTCCTCTTGTTCCAGTCCCCACTGAAAACTAGCAGCTTTTCTGGTGAGTCAGTAATTGGGCCAGAGTAGCACACCCAAATGAGGAATATGTTGTCACCAAAATCAGCAAAGTCCAACTAAGCATTGTCCCTCTTTTTTGTTCAAGGAGGGGCCAGATGCAACAGCTTATCTTTCACTTTAGAAGGGATATCTCAACATGCCCTACAGTATTGGATACCTAAAAATTTCACCAAGATGGAAGGCCCCTGTATTTCTGTTGGATTTATCTCCCATCCACTCTTACACAAATGCTTTACCAATAAGTCTAGAGTAGTTGCTGCTTATTTCTCACTAGGTGCAATCAGCATGATGTCATCAATATAATGGGCCAGTGTGAAATCTTGTGGGAGGGACAGACAATGGAGGTCCCTGTGGACGATATTATGACATAGGGCTGAAGAGTTGATATACCCCTGAGGCAAGACAGTTAAGGTATATTGCTGGCCTTGCCAGCTGAAAGAAAACTGTTTCTGGTGGTCCTTGCTAGTGTCAGTTGAGAAAAAAAACATTTGCCAAATCAATAGGTACATACTGGGTACCAGGGGATGTGTTGATTTGCTCAAGCAATGATACCACATCTGAGACAGCAGCTGCAATTGGAGTCACCAACTGGTTAAGTTTATGATAATCTACTGTCATCCTCCAAGATCCATCTGTTTTCTGCACAGACCCAATAAGAGTCGAATGGGGATGTGGTGGGTATCACTACCCCTGCATCCTTCAAATCCTTGATGGTGGCTCTGATCCCTGCAATCCCTTCAGGAATCCATTATTGCTTTTGAGTTACTATTTTGCTAGATAGGGGCACTTCTAGTGGCTTCCATAATATAACTCACTCTACAAGTCAGGGATCCAATGTGGGGGTTCTACCAGTTGCTGAGTATGTCTATTCCAATTATGCCTTCTGGAACTGTGGAAATAATTACATAATGGGTCCATTATGTGAGATGGACCTGAGCTAAAACGCCATAGATCACCTGACCTCCTTAAGCCCATACCCTGACAATACTGGACCTTCATAGCCCCCTACTCTGACTGGTAGACCACAGTCATATTTTGGGTCTCCTGGAATTAATGTCATTTCTGAGCCAGTGTCTAATAATCCCTGAAATGTCTGATCATTTCCTTTTCCCCAGTGTATGGTTACCTTGATGAAAGGCCATAGGTCTCTTTGGAGAAAGCTGAGAGGAAGATTAACAGTATAAATGTTTGGCAGTGCAACAGGATCCTTCCTCAAGGGGACCTGGCCTTCCCCTCATTCAAGTGGCTCTGTGTCTGTAAACTCTCTCAAATCTGGGAATTGATGAAGGGATCGTGACTCTCTGTTCTTGTAATTCAAGTTAGGGTTTTATTCACTCGACCTAGAACTCTTCTGCTCATACAAATCAAGGACAGATTTAGTAGACTGCCCATATATTTTCCTTTTAGGTACTCCATGATCTATTACCCAATGCCCATAGGTCTATGTGACTCAGACTCTTTTGATTACTGCTTTGAGTCTGCCTTTCATTGTGGTAGCCATGACCACCTTGTCTTTGGTAATTAAGTGCTGCTCTTTGGCCTCTGTCAGCCGGATCTCATATCATCCCAATAGCATTTAAGGATTCTAGTTCCATGACAGCAGTTCTCACAGTAATATCTGATCTATAGATAAGAGCAACCACAGAACTCTTCAGGGAAGATGGTGTTAGTATCACAAATTTATTCCTTAGTGTCCTGGTAAAAGGTATGGTCCTCTGGACATTCCTGGGGTGGGTGAGCAGATCTTATATGGTATATCCATTCTAGCATTCCAATCTCTCTAATCCTTTGGTTCCCTTCATCTACATCTCCTCATCTACCAGGGTAAATTGGGCATCCTGACCTCAGGCACTGTAGGCCATCTTTTGGTCCACATTTCAGCCAGCCACCCAAACAAACTGTTAGAGCACTTTTTTAAAAAAACAATTTATTGAAGTATGTTCATACATGAACATACATAAACTATAAGTGTTCAGTAAACGTCATGATCTTACAAAACAAACATGCATAACATCCTACAGGGCTCCCACACATCACTCCACCCCCCACAAACACCCTGCATTGTTGTGAAACATTTGTTAACAAATCATGAAAGAACATCGTCAAAGTATTATTACTAACTATAGTACGTATCTTCCTCCCCTATACATTTTTTAAGGATTTATTTATTTATTTACTTACTTACTTTTATCCATTTTTACCACCAAGCCGCCCCTGTTTTTGCTGTTTCTATGTCCATTCACTGAGCGACTCTGTGTCCATTTCCTGCCCTCTCTTCTCATCATTCTCCTCCTGTCTTCACTGGGATTCAATCCTCAGAACCTCCAATGTGTGAGAGAGGTGTCCCACCACCTGCGCCACCTTAGTTTCTGGTTTTTCGGTGTGTTTCATCTTGGCTTTCCCTTGTGTCACTCTCCTTCTAAGTCATCATCTTGCTGCGTGGCTCACAGGGGCTCTCAGCGCACCCGCACACAGGGCCTAACTGTTAGAGCCCTTTTAAACCCCTTGAGATACAACATTGAATCCAGAATCTCTGCTTAGTGGGTCCATATCAACAAATGCAACATGATCCAGCTATATTCCTTCCACCATTATCCCATACCCTTAAAATCCATTCCCACACATATTCCCCTGATTTCTGTCTATTTAAATTGGAAAACTCCTGCAGTTCTTTTAAAGTATAGTGTACTTCTTCATGGCTCACACTTTGTACTTCACATTTTGGGAGTTGTTGTGCCATTAGTCTAGTTATAGGTCTGGAAGAGAAGAGGGGTGGTAGGGATGAGTAAGGAGAAGTATTTGAAATTTCTTGCAAGCCAGTTACCTCAGGGCATTCTCCTGCAGTTTCATCTGGTGAGACAGGATTAATATCTTCCTGTGGGGTTGGATGGCAGACTCCTCATAGCAGGCTTGAGGTTGGGTAGTATCCTCCTCAGGGCAAGGAGAGATCAGGACTCCTTGGGGCAGGCTAGAGGTTGGGTGGTGCAAGCTTGACTTTATGTGATCTCCTCAGGGCAGACCACTACAGATTTATCTGGCAAAGTCTCAGCAGAATTTAGGGTTCCAATGTTCCCACTGCCATCATCATCAACACATATGTCTCCACTCCATCCTCAGGATTCCAATCCTTTCTAATCAATGCCCTCACTTTAACAGCAGACACCCTGCAAGTTTGAGATTTTAGTTTCTATTGTAACTCTGCTACTCATACCATGAGACTCTGAGTCTGGTTTTCAGAGATCTCAAATCTGTGATTGCATGAAACAAGATTTTCTTTCAGAGCACACATAGAAACTTTCACATCATTCATGCAACACTTAAGTTGCAAATTTGAAGGCTTCAGTTCATCCTTTTCTTTGTAACTATATTTAGGAACAGCCAGCCAACATCATTGTACATTTTAACTCCACAAAACTCTAAGATATTAAAAACACTCTCACCCAGATCCTTGCCTCTTATAAGCATGGAAGAAGTCATACCTAGTGGTGATATTTTGTGTATCTCTATTTCCAACTCATACCATGAACTGTCAGTGGCCTCTTTATTATTGGAAACGGAGTCATTAGTGCCATTGAATGTAATCAGAGTAGAATGCCAATTGCAAAAATCTCAGAACCAATTTAGAAATCCCATTTTTAAGATTCCATTTCTCAATAACCATTCCTGGTACCAAACTGTATTAGTCAGGCTTCTCTAGGGAAACAGAACTGAGAGGAGATATCTGTAAATAGTATGAAATTTTATAAAAATTGTTTCATGCAACCATGGAGATGCACAAGTACAAATTCCATAGGATAGTCTGCAAGGCAGGGACTCAGATGAAGGTCCTTGTTGAATTCCCCAGAAGAAGCTGGCTATCTGAAGTAAAGATGGGGATTCTCTCCCTTAATGCTGAAATCACTTCTCCTTTCAAGGCCTTCAACTGATTGGATGATCATTACTGATGGCAATCTCCTCAGTTGATTTTACATGTAATCATCAATATATGCAATCAATGCACTAATGATGAAAGTCCAAGAAGTGCCATTGTATTACAATTAGCCCTGTGTTTGCTTGATGAGGAGCTAGACATCATTACCTGGCTGAATTGACACATTAGCCTAACCATCACAATTGGCAAAGAAGAAGGAAAAGTGAAAGAGACTAGAAAGCCTTGCAGAGAGAGGACGACCAGTCTGAGGCAGAAGGGAGCATGGCAATATTTTGGAACTGGAAGGTTAGTGTGGTTAGAGTATAGGAAGCAGAGGGCAGAGTGGAATTGTCATCATGGAATAGAAGATGGTCAGCAAACTATGGCCCACAGGCCAAATTCAGCTTGCTGCCTGTTTTTACAAATACAGTTTTACTGGAACATGGCACACTAACTTACTTTCATATTGTTTATGGTTCTTTTTATGCTACAATGTTAAAGTTGAAAATTTGCCACAGAGACTGTTGGCCTGCAAAGCCTAAACTATTTATATTATGCCCTTTACAGAGAAAGTTTGCTGACCATTGGATGAGAGTATTTGAACCCTTGAAGTCTATGGAGATATTTTAGTCTGTACCTGGCAAGCAATTAAGAAGTCATTGAAGGGTTGCCAGGAGTGGGACAGTATGAGGAGACTTTTACTTTGCAATGGATTGGTGGGAAGAAGAGGGGAATCCAGGGAGACCAGTGCTGTCTATCATGGTATTCTAGATGAAAGTTGATGGCTCCTTAGAACAAGGAACTGGCTTTTGAGATGGAGAATGTCAAGAGGATGTAGCACAAAGGGTGAACGAGACATATAAAAAATTACCCCTTGGTTTCTGTCTAGCAGAATTGCATGGGCCTTGGTGCCCTTCCAAGAAATAGGGAATATTGGAAGAGCATCAAGTTGGAGTGCAATGAGGGATATTAATGAATTCAGGGTAAGGTAACTTTGAGATATCCAAGAAGAATTTGAGCAGTTATATGGAGGTTTCTATAGGTGAGAGGGGTGGTAAGTACTTCCCATGATAATTTGACCAAATAAAGAAATACATGTGACCAAATGTCATTAAATATTACCTTATTTTCTACTGAGTTTCTATCTGTTGCTGACTTTTCAATGCAAAGAGCATTTATTTAGTGTCTATAATGTCCTAATATTTGTGAATAATTGCAAGGATACAAATATGACTAAGATTGGTTATCTGCTCTCAAGGACATTGTGACAGTTTGAAGTTCTTTTATGAATCCCAAAAAGAAAAGGATTGTGTTCTTGAACTAATCCATTTCTGTGGGTATGGGGCCCTTTTGATTGGACTATATCAGTGGGGTCTGACTCAGGTTGGGTCTCCTCCTTCTTATTGGAGCTTTATATAAACAGAGACAGAGAGAGAAACACACACACAGAGAAAAGAAGCTGCCATTTTGACCTGGCCGTGTAAGAGAAAAGACTCGAGGATCACTAGTTGCAAAGCTTAAGTATGAAACCCCTAAGAGGCAAGGCCCATGGAACAACTCAAGGCTGAAGAGATGAGCCATATGCCTGATAGCCAACAGCTGAACTCGGGAAGAAAGCAGAACAGCCAAGACTGAGATAAGGGGCCTGGGAAGAGACAAGCCCTATTCCTGGTTTCCCACAGCTGAGCTCCAGGAGATGGTAGATTCTGGAGGGGATGTCAGAGACCTCAGTAAAGATCAGCCACCATCTTTGCCATGTGGCAGGACACCAGGATCACCAGGAGCTGACTTTGGTGAGAAAGCATCTCTGATGATGCTTTGATTTGGACATGGATGGCCTTGGCACTATAATCTTTTACCCTAAATGAAATCCCCATTATAAAAGCCAACCCATTTCTGGTACTGTGCATCGGCAGCCCTGTGGCAAACTAAGACAGACATATACGTAGTATAATATAGTGCCATTAGAATTGGGCCAAAACATGCTATGGTAGCAAATAGCAGCAACAAAAACAGAAATGATGTGGGGAGATCAATTAACTCTGTCAGCAGTGAGGAATCCACAAAAGAAGTGACACTGGAGCTCTGAAGGATAAATGGGGTGCAGATATTTACTAGGAATGGGGCAGAGTGAACAGCATGAGCTAAGGCATGGAGCTGAGAAAGGATAACACTTATTTGTGGGAAGTGGTTTCTTTTTCTAGTCTTACTATCCCTGCCCCCCTCCCACCTCCCAAGATTAGACCACTGCTTGGCACCCTAATTCTGCTATGGCGGATTCTAATCTCTATTTCCTATGAGCATACAGTGTTTTGCCACCCATATTGCAGATAAGAGGTCTTATCTGGCTGATCCCTTACTCCCATAGCAGAAATAATTAATTGCTTTCTCCTCTGCACTCTTATATTGCTTTATCTTTTATGCTAAAATTGCCCTTGTCAGACACTATTGGGGTTAAGTGTGTATGAGTCTCTCTATCTACCGGGGCTTGAACTTCTTCAAGGCTGCCACTCTGTCTTCCATACCTTTGGACTCCAGTACTCAGAACGTGCCTAGTAACAACAACAGCAGCAGCAAACTTCAGTTGGCTCAAATTGAACAGAAGCCAATAACTTCTGGCTCCAGGGCTGGCAGTTTGAGTGATCTGATGAAAAGTCCCAGGCTACATGCTGGTGAGGACTGGGAGCAAGAGAAGAAATTGAATCTGAATAATTGAATTTTAAGAAGCAGGCATATGCTTTGGCTGTAACCTCCCCACCCCAGACAGCATAGCCCAGATGCAAGTCAAAATGCATTATGTATTTAATGTGTCTCATGGGGTTGGCATCTGAGATAATAGGAAGAGAAGGCAGGGATTATAATCAAAGTGGCAACATCTGAAGACATTTAGCCGGTGGTGAAATGTCAGGGTATATCTTTAGATATTTAGTCAACCTTGTGCCAGAGAAGAGTGGATATGATTGAGGGCTGTGAGCAGGGGGTGGGGGGCAGAGGGGATTGGTCAGTTCAGAGAGAGAAGGAAGTGAGTAGCAGGATCTCTAGGACAGATGACTCGAGGTGGGGGAGCTGGATGTCGATTTTAATTGTTGATATTTATGCGTGCAACTTGAACTTGGGAAGAATAAATTATTTTGCCTGGGAGACTTTGTGTTCTTTCTCAGTGTCTCCTGAAGTTAGGGGAAGAGGAGGTGGGCTTCTGTGGAACCAAGAGGGAATTAAGCTATGTTAAAAGGGAAAGTATCTAACATTTGCTATGTGCCAAACATTTTGTTCTTTAGTATACCCCCAACAGAGCTATAAGTTATGCATCAGTATCTATATTTTAAGTAAGAGAAAATGTAGGATCAGAGAGGGTGAATAACCTGTTTAATATCACACAGCTTAGAAGAGGCAGGATTAGGAAGCAAACCCAACTTTGCTCAGTTCCAAAGCCCATGATCTCATCATCACACTCTCCTGACTTCTTAGGTTCTAAGACCTGAAAAGAGGTTGAAAACTTTTGTGAGGTATGTTCCTGCATATATGTTTGAATGGTAGAAGGGAAGGAAATATGGAGACCGTCATGATACGGACTCATTGTTAGAGAGGAGCACACAGATAGCTTAGATGAATTTTAGACACTCCATCTAGAGCTATGGTATTGTTATGAGAAGGCCCTAACATCTTTGTCATGTCCACTGTTCTAGAGCAGCTGTGATGGTGATCTAGAGGACTTAGCACTATCCTCCAGGCTCCAGACAGAGGGGAGACAAGAAGAGAGGAGTAAAGGGAGACATTGACATAATAACACAGAGCATGAAATACTGGCAAGGAGCTTCAGGATCATTTAGTGCAACACTTTCAATCTAGAGATAAAGAAACTAAGGCCCAGAGACTGGTTCCAGAAAAAATTACTTTATAAACACAAGTTTATGCTTGTGGTCCTTCTAGAATATCTTCCAGCATCTTCTCAGCTCTCTGGACATTTCCCCTCCCTCAAGAGCACATGGTCCTTATCCTATTTTATAGACCCTTTCTCTCAGATAGCTCTCAAATCTAAGACACTTGTGAAGTATTAATATATCCCTATTCATGTTTTGGTAATTTTTTAAAATCTTAGTTTTCGCCATTAAAAAATATAGTCTTGTTATATAAATTTTAGAACAAACAAGAAATTAAAAGAAGAGTGTTTTTGTTTTTTTTTTTAAATCAGGGGAGAGCGCGAACGTGGTCCCCCACAATCACAAATTATGCAGTCAAGTTTCCCACATTCGGGGAAATTGCATGGGTCAGCATATCCGGAGTGCAATGGATAAACCTCACCCCGAGAAAACCACCTTCGTGATCATGGTATTTCCCCTGCCAGATAAGTATGAGATTCATTCTTAACATGTTAGACTTCCCTTCCAGTATTTTTTAAAAAATGCATTCTTGTTTATGAGTTGCAATATAGAGATATTTGAATCAAAGAGTTTGGAACTGAATTTCAGGAATGTTGGGACAGGACCTGTGAATGTGTATTGTGTGTGGGTGTGTAGGGATGGTAGAGGCAGAGGGAAAATGTGATTTGGAAGGATAGCAGTATCCGCAATTCAACACCATGGAAATCCCATGGCTTGGGTGGCTGCCCGAAGCTGAGACTCTGAGGGGCTGGGTGCTGTGTCCAACTGCCCCTCACACATAACATCGCTCGTGTCCTTGGGTGTTGCTCATAAGTAAACGGTGGGATAGAACGTGGTTAGGTAACTGTGCTGGCTGCATCTGTTGTCTCCACTCATGAAAAGCTGCCCAGGAAAGACAAAGGGAGTACCAAAAAAAAAAAAAAAAATTCACTCAAAAGGAGCCAGACTCCATAGGGAACTCATCAATGCCATCTCGTCACTGGTCAAAAAGGAGGCGATTGAGAAATCGAAGGCTAAGTGGCTGCTTCATCCCCTGCCTTAGTCCAGGAAGAAGGAAAGTGGCTCAAATTGGAGTCAAATTGGAATCCCTTAGGTGTCAGGGCCAGCAAAAGGAGCAAGCTTCCCCGGATGGCATAGAAAGCCTCGGCATTTCACTGTCTCCACTGTGTTTTTCTGTTGACAACTCTGAAGTCTTGCCACAGCAACCAGATGTCTCTGTCAACGCCAGCATTTTTCTGTCTCTCATGCTCTCACTCTCTTTCCATCACACAAAAGAGTTCTGTTAACTGGAAGCCTTTATAGTGAAGGAGGGAGGTCGTGGTGGTTAAAACTCCCCTTGGCCAAAGCTGCCGGTGGCTGTCTGCAGCTCCAGACATTTTTAAGATCAAAATCAGGAGAAAAAAAATCAAACCCCTTTTTGAAGCTGCTCTCCAGCTTTCTTTGGAGTGCTGGGTCTCCTCCCAACCCACGGCCCCAGGCTCTGTCTGACCCGGCCTTTTATGCACTTACATGCCAGAACATTTCCAAAAATAGATGTGCACTTGAACAAAAACTCGTCTTTGCCGGTGCTCCCTTGGCGGAAAGAGGCTGTATATGTGCTCCAAGTCCTCCTGCTTTGAGGAGAGGAAGGTGGGAGGGATAAGGAGAAGACCCGGGCTTCAAGGGCTGCTGGCAGCCTCCTGATTTCTAGTCCCCTCCCAGTCCTCTGAGTAGAATGGCTCCTTCCTGCCTGAAGGCTGAGGGTCATGAGCATGGAGGTCCTGTGGCCTTAGAGCATGAGGAAGAGCCCAGGATTCCCAGGCAGGAAGAGCAGTAACAATCCTCGTGCCCCCACTTGCTGCAGGCGTGACCTTGGTCAAGTTACTTAGCCTTTCTGAGCCTTAGTTTCCTATCTATAAATTGGACCAATGCCACTTCTGTGTTGGGTTCGTGAGAATTGTTAGCAACACATGCTTAAAGCCTAACACAATGAGCACATGGCCGACCCACAGATGCACTAGCTGTTATTACCGTGACCATGTCTTTCCATAGCTGGATCTCCATCCTACTCGGGCGTTCTGTATGATTCACCAGCTTTGTGCTTGGGAATCCATTGACCTGCATGGTTACAAATGAGCAATGACAATATCTAAGGACCTGCAGATTTGAGCCCCAGGAGTTGCCCAGCTCCACAAGAAGAAGGTCACTAGAGGTTCAGAAGGAGTTGATGCCTCCAAACATTCCTCCTCTGATTGGCAGATTCCTGAATCCCCACCATCATGGATTCCTTTCTTTGACATAAGAGACCTCACTTAAAGAAAACCTTCCCCCAGCGGGGTGACAATTATCAGGCACTTGCGTCTGCACGTGACTGTGAGGGATGTTCCGAGAATCAAGACTGTGGTTGTTTGAAGGTCAAGGGGTCAGAGATTCATAGTCAGACCTGGGAGGAACTTTCTTTGAGATCATCCACAAATTTTCTTTTGACAGGGAGGAATCTGAAGCCCAGAGGCCAGTAAAAAGAGCTCTGAAGTTGCTACCAAGTGGGAAAGGAGACTTTATAAAGCAGAAGCAGGGGTTCCTGAAGACCACTATTGCTGAATTTTGTAAATATACCTCAACACCATCTGTGCCCACATCTTCTCCCCCAGTTCAATATGGATTTTTTATATTAACTTAAACCTCTGGAATTATGGAAAATCCACATAACAACAGTATAAATGGAGTTTAAGTCTTATATTAGGAACATTCTTTGATCATTTTCACCTGGGGAAGGTTGTTCCCCCGGTTAATGATGGGGTCCCACTAGCCAGGGCCCACTCAGTTTCTTTCATGTCCAGGCCCCCTGCTCCACACCACTGGCTGCCCTGGGGAGCTTGGCACGGTGCAGGCCTGAGTTGGCTCTGACTGTAAGCTGCTTATCAGAATGACCGCCTTTTCCACTAAACGCTCACTTCTTCCCATACACGTTGGTGATACAATGCCAGAAAAGGAGCCTTGCAAGGAGCAAACAACATTTGCCTGTATGCGACAGCATGAAGATCCCCAGCACACTCTCCTTTCCTCCCCTACCCCACGCCTTACCCGCTGGAAACTGGAGGATAATCCAGTTAGATCAGAGGAAGAGAAGAGTCTTTCTAAAGGGCCTTTTGAACTCAGCCCCCTGCCTGCCCACATTCCCCGTAGGCCCTGAGTCAGGCACATAGAGGAGCCGAGGTATTGAGAAATCTCCCTAGAAGTTGCCACAGGAGTGCAAGAGAGAGAACCATTCAGCCATGTTTATTGAACACTTGTCGAGAGCCTGGAGCTGTGTTAAGTACTAGGTGTGTGTGTAGGTGTGACAGTAATGTAATGTGTGATGATTTAAAAATAGGATTAAAAAAAGGCTAAAATAGTTGCTGGCTGCAGGGAACTTCCACAACAGTTGGGTCAGCATGACTTGAGCGGCGCATGAAACAGGGACTGAGCGATGCTTGCCGCCCACAGGGAGTGCAGAGCGCTGCTGGCAGGCAGGGGCCAGCCTGAGACTGCCACCACCAGCGGCTTCTTGTAAGTGGGACAGTACTGCACAGGGCAGACAGTCCATCAGTGATCCTTCAAGTCAGGGAGAGGGTGCATGAAGGCAAACATGGAGGATGCCAGGATAAGGGGATCCCCCACACATGGTTAGAAGCATCCTGGCCTTGGGGGACAGCGGTGAGGTATCTGGTGCCCTGGGTTGGAGGTGGTGGCTCCAAAGCCAGGAGAGAGACTGGATGACCGGTAGGCAGGTGGCTGAGGGCAAAAGTGAGGGATGCTTCCAAGAGGGAAGGCCTGGACCTATTTGGTGATTATCAGAATAAAAAAGAAGAGAAACTAAGAGATTTTTTATTCCCCAAAGGATTATTCAGCAAGTCTTGGTCATGGACCAGAGAGGAGCCATGGAGAATGTATGACTTTCTCTCTCTCTCTCTCTCTTTATTTTAATTTATTTTACTTTTATCCATTTTTAATCCCCCTTTCCTCCTCCCCCGCCAGCCCCTGTTTTTGCTGTTTTTGTGTCCAATTACTGGGCAGTTCTCTGTGTCTGTTTCCTACCCTCTCTTCTCATCCTTCTCCTCCTTTCTTCACTGGGATTCTATCCTGGGAACCTCCAATGTGGGAGAGAGTCATCCTAACACCTGCGCCACCTTAGTTCCTGGTTTTTTGGCACGTCTCGTCTTTGCTCTCCCTTGTGTCACTCTCCTGTTATGTCATCATCTTGCTGCATGGCTTGGTGAGGCCTGGTGTACCCGCACGTGGGGCCTGGCGGCGTGCCCTTGCGCAGGCTGTCTTCTATATTTTTCTTTATTTTACTGGGAGGTCCTGGGAATCGAACCCAGGTCCCTCCATATGGGAGACGGACGCCCAACCATTTGAGTGTGTGTCTTTCTCTTTATCATCCCCCCTGGGCTGAGATGCAACCTCCCAAAAGAGTTCCAGCTGACAAACAGAGGTTTCAATCCATTGAACCTGTTACTCTATGCCAGTTTTCTCCTTTTACCTGTCCCTCTCTCTCTGCCTTCTTTTTCTCATCATCCTGGGATTCTTCTGCAAAATAACCCCTTCTACCATAGAGCAGGTGTCCCATGGCTTGGCTCTCATGGGCTAATGGATCATCTTCTCTCCAGACTAGGGGAGAATTTCATGAGCTGGGCTGCTAGGCTTAATCCTAGACTGAAAAGGACCATACAGAAATGTAGAAAATCATGTTTCAAGATAATCATTTCACTTGTCTGGATGCAGCTTCCTGTTTCGAATGACAAAAGCTGACTCTTACCCCTTTCTATCTTTGCATTCCTTCTATTAAAAATTCACATCTTTCCCCTGGAGATGGATACCTTGGATTCCTAGAAAAGTTAAAGGAAAAAAAAAAAAAGAAAGAAAAAGAAAGAACACATTTAAACACATTACAGGTGTGTCACAAATTTTGCCCTTCAGAATACTCCCACGCTCTATTGCAGAAGATAAAACAAAGGTACATAAAGTTCAGAGTCTTGCTCAAGGTTATGTAGTGACTGGGAACAGAACTGGAATCTAGGTCCAGGGCTTAATTTCTAGACTCCCTGTTCTCTCCGCTACATCACAGTGCATATAAAGTGCAGCCTTTACAATAGGGAGCCCAGGGAAATAAGATGAGACAGGAAGAGCAGGTCTGGAAACCAGGCAGAAACATTGAGAGGTGGCAAGGTGGGAATAGGAGTCTATGGAAGATTTTTGGAAAAGAAAGGGATAGAAGCATTATTTAAGGATAATCAACCAGGGATCAGAGGTCTCCTCCTGGGCAGTTCCGTCTCAGGGAATCCGGTGGTCTGAAGTCCCTCAGATCTCTTCCTCACACAGGCTGAGACTTGGAGGGCGGAGAGGCGAGCTGGTGGGGGACTGAGAGCTCCTTGTGTAGTGCCTGGGACCCCTCCTGTTAGGGACCCACACGCTCCTCTGCTTGCCCAGTGGTGACCCATTCTGACCATGTGTTTCTCACTCGCGCCTTCTTGCTGCTGGAGACAAGCTCTATATAAATGCTAAACAGACGAGGCCATGCCTGTCCCCGGAATAAATAGACCGGCAGCTCTCGCTGCCAATCTGCACCTTTCATGAACACAGACACATCTCTGAAGAAGGGGAAAAATGTTGGTGTCGTGTTTCCATTTATTTCTGCGATTTACTCTCAATCTTGGCAGCAGAGGGTTGGGCTTTTTTGTTTGTTCATTTTCTTTCTTTTGGGTATTATTGATTTCTTTTTTTCCAGAAGGACATTATGGTTTGTTATTTTAATTTCCTATATTTATATTCATAAAATTAGATGCTTTCCTTCTGATTGTTCTTCCAAAATAATAACAATGACCATCATTTTTATAGTAGTCCCACATGCGTTATCTCATAAAGAGCACTGGGCCTGGAGTCAGATGAAACGGATTCTCTGCTTGATTCCACTACCAACTCACTGTGTGGCCTTGGGCCGGTGACTTGCCCTCTCTGAGTCCTGGTTGTTTCATTTGTACAATGGGCATATTCACAAACCTGTTCTTCCCAGCGCAAAGGCTTGTGAGGAGTAAACAGGATAATTTATATGAAAACTTGAGGTAGATATTGATTTTTAGATGAGAAATTTGAGACACAGAGAAGCTAAGTGGTTTGCTCCGAGTGCTATAGCTTACAAGCAGCAGAGGCCATTTATAAACACAGGTCTTCTGACAAGTGATCTATCCACAACAACACAGCTCTGAGTGATGGCTAAGACTGGGACAGATGGACATGAAAGCAAATATTGCAAGTTATAATAGCAGATAACATTTATGACACTTACTATATGCCTGGCACTCTTATAAGAACTTTGCTGTGTTTACCTGTTTAATCTTTACAACAGTTCCATGAGGCTGCTATTACTCTTTCCTAGAGATTCAGTCATTTACCCAGGGTCACAGAGCTAGTGGTAGAAGAACCTGAACCTGAAAGCAGACAAATGGCAGGTCAATGCCCCCCTGCGCCCCACCATCCTCCCCTGCCTCTCTCAGATCACAGATGTTCTAGGGTTACTTGCAGTCAGAGCAGACCTTCTAAATCAGGGGAGGCTGGGGCCTCACTGACCTCTAGTATCCTTTAAAAGGAGGGAGAGGAGGAGCCTGGAATGTGGGGCATTTACTCCGATAAAAGCCCTTCAAGGTCTATCCTGCTGCTTAAATCTCCCTAGAGCAGTGGTTCTCTAACTTGAGCAAGCACCAGAATCACCTGGACGGTGGATTTGAACATGGATGCTTAGGCCCCAGCTTCTGAATTTCCATTCTGTACATCTGGGTAGGGGGAGGCCTGAGAATTTGCATGGCTCACAAGTTCCCAGATGATGTGGGTGCAGCTTGTCTGGGACCACACTTTGGGAAACACTGCCCTGGAAAGGAGGAAATGCTCAGCCACAGGATATCTGGGTTCCAAGTCTGGATGTTCTGTGAACTCATCCTATGATCCTTCTGTGCGTCAGTTTTCTCATCTGAATAAGGATGGTGTTGGCCTGGACCCTAGAATATCTGGAAGGTCCATTTTTGAATCTCTATGAAAATGTGCAGTGCAGAAGAGGGCTGGGCTTGTCCTTCCGGAGCCAGAGGTCCTGCAGGTGGGCACTCATTGGGCTGGCTGTGGGCTGAGGGCTGGGGGCAGCGCGTTCTGTATTACGGATGAGTGAGCCCTGGAGCCCCCACCGCAGATTAAGTAAACAGCCACTGCAGCCACAGGAAAGAAAGGCTGCCACCAGCCACCCAGCCCTCCCAGACAGAACCTTTCCTTTAGCTGTTGTTTTGTTCTGCTGCTGCCTTCTCATCGCCTTGTACTGACAATAGTCGTAAATAACTGCAGGGTTGTAGAGAAATCATTTTAACAGCAGAGAGTCAAATAAATACATTAGACCTGACAGCTTAACTACGCGGAGTCCATTTGTATGTGATGGCCAGCTGCTTCCCTAGGCTTGCGGTGGACCCAGAGCCCACAGGAGGGCGCCCTGGGCTTACCATGAGCAAAACGACGGCGGCTGCTCCCAAACCCGCCAGCTGCCGAGGCTCGGGCCTCTAAAACAAAGCTTTAAAGACTCTCATTCGTGTGGAAAAATAACGACAACCCCTGCTTCCGTTCTCCACTCTCTCATAGAGTAAAGATCTAGTTTTTACTGGCTGCAAGTTTAGTGCTAGAGTTGGGTTGGGGTACTTGGACCCTGTCTCGTGGACCAGGGCACAGGAGAAGCAACAAATACTCATGCATTTGCAACCACAGGCCCCTAGCCCCACCCTGACTCTCAGCCCCTTTCTTTCTTGGCCCTGTCCTTTTGGTAGTTGCAGCTTCTGCACAGCTCAGCTGATTTGGCCTATCATAGAGGTTCTAAGCCCGGCCCCCTAATTTCCAGGAATATTTATCTGCCCCTTTCCCTTCCTGTGGCTGGGCCCAGGAAGTCCCGATCTTCCGGCCGCCCTACCCTTTCAAGAAATGCTGAGCGTCAGTCCCCTGGGGAGGGCAGTGCAGACTTAAACACCAGTCCTCTAGGAGCAAAGGAACCGTACATCCTCGGAGTCTAGGGGACTCTGCTCTGTCTGCAGCCCTCTCGGGCCTGTTGTCAGGGCTCAACATTTGTGAGCTAAAGAGTCTCCCTAATGATAAAATGAAACAAAAGGGAGTGGGGGGAGAGGCTCTCACTTTCAGGGCTGACCACCTTTTGTTTAAAACTTCACCTAACATGTAAGCTACTGAAGTTCAGGGGCGGGGAAGGGGATGGGTGGTGTGGTCTTTTCATCCCCAGAAGTCCTCCCACAAAGCCTGGTCTTCGAGGGGAGGGGGATAAACACAGCCACATGCTCTTATTCTAATTGATGGGCTTTTTTTTGAGGTACTGGGGACAGGATATTAAACCTTGGGACCTCTTATGTGAGAAGCCTGCACTCAAACCACTGAGTCACATCTGCTTTCCTGAGTTTGTTGTTGTTGTTGTTTTTTCATTTGTTTTGCTTTTTGTTTTTTCAAGGGGCTCTGGAAATGAACCTGGGACCTTCCATGTGGGAGGCGGGCACTCAACTGCTTGAGCCACATCTGCTCCCTTGATGGGGTTTTGATTTTTCTTTGCTGTCTTCTTAGATAAAAGTCAGCATAGACTAGATCTTATTCACCATTAAAAACCTAGAACTTAGTAGAATGTTTGGTATGTGGCAGGCGTTTAGTCAGTGTCCTGATTATAGTGGACTCCTTTAAGAACACTCAGTAGCTTTCTTTGAGTCTGTGGTCAGTGAGATGAATATTTCACGTTCTCCAAAGGGAGTTACACTGCAGCAAGTCAGATTTAAAGAAACTCTTCCTGACAATAAAAGTTTTAGATACTATAATGAATTCCAAACAGAGTTGTTGTCTATCACTTGGGAACAGATTGGGTCAGACCATGTCACTGCCTCTTTAAAGTTGGCAAATATTTCTCTCTTGCTTTGAGAATGGAGAGAGATTGTCTGCTCAGCACCGCTCCGCGCCCCCCTCCCCCCAGTTTTTTTTTTTTTACAAGGATATAACCTTTTCTCCATCCACAGGCTGTAGTAGAAGAAGCTGCGTTAAAACACCCTTCCCCCCATACGTCAGTTATATTATGTTGGTTGAGGGATGGGCACCTGACCCAAAGTGGTTCCAACATTGTTATCCCCTCTGGTCACAGCAGATGGTTCCACAGGAGACACCTGACACAGCCTGGGTCAATCAGAATCCGTTCTTGGGAATTTTGGCATTGAAATTTGGAAAAAGAAGTCATTCTTTCTTTAAGTACCTGGATGTAAGATAGAAAGCCAGGGTATTCTTGGCAGCCATATTTCTCATCTTGTGGATAAGAAAATCAGAAGACAATGGCCTTTAAAAACAAAGGGTGAAGGGAGAGTGGATGTAGCTCAAGTGGTTGAGCACCAGCTTCCCGTGTACTAGGTCCCGGGTTTGATTCCTGATACCTCCTAAAAGCAAAACAAACAAATGATAAAACCATCTCTCGTTGGGGAGCGGATGTAGCTCAGTGGTTAAGTGCCTGCTTCCCAGGTATGAGGTCCTGGATTCAATCCCCGGTACCTCCTAAAAACAAACAAACAACAACAAAAAAAGGCGGGGGGATGGTCTTGAAAAGAGAGGAGCTGAAACTTGAGATGAGGAGATTACTGGCAATACGCAAGACGTTGTTTCCAGTTTTCTGGGATCTAGCTACACTCTTATCTTTGGAGTCCCTGAAATATCTTAGTACTTGTATAGTAATTTCTCTTAAAAATAGAAACAAACCCCTCTAAAAAAACCCTAGCTCTGGTTAGGTTATTGTTACTTGCAATCAAAAGGACTTGGCTAATTGTGGCATAAAAGGCAATTTATGGTAAGACCACCTTCCAACTTCACAATTTCAGATTCCAATATTCTTCATCAGAACTTATCACCTGTGCAATTTTCTGCTTTGGTACCATCCACATAGCTTTCTCTCTGCCCAGAATTCTGCAGAACTCCTTTCTATCCTGGCAGCTTCTTTTAAGAAGTCACCTCTTCTCTGAAGCAGATCCAGAGAATCCAGGCAGGTTTATTTGCTCCCAAGGCACTTTGTTCCATCTTCTTTCTTAGAACATGTTTCTCTGTATTAGAATCGCAAGACTGTCTTCCATCCAACACTACTTATGACCTCTTGAAGGGTGGGGACTGTGTCCTAGTCTTCCCTGATTCCATAACGCCTGACACATTCTTAACACAGAAGGAGAGTTTGTGCCATGAGTATGAAGCCTGCAGTCCTGCTCGGAAGCAGGGAGGTAGACCTGAAAGGGTCTTCGGGGCTTTCCAAAGGATATGGTTATGTGTGTGGCAACATGGACGTAGAGAGGAAGGATAGATAACACCAGACAAAGTGGATACAGAAGCATAGTAAAATCTCCCTCCCTTTTCCTTCTCTTTCTTGTCCCCCATTTAACTACCTACAACGTGCGCACAAACACACTCTTGCAACATACCCCCTGCTGCCCCAGTATCCGCCCAGTACTTAGAATGGCCTCATACATCCGTATCTTTCAAACTATTGCATTCAGTGCCTCCTCCAAGCTTTAATTGCCAGAGGGACTTCTTCAACTCAAAGGCAAAGAGAAAAAAAAAATAAAAGAAAAAAGGAGGGAGAGAAAGAGAGATGGGGTGAGAGAGAAAGTAATATCCAATTTCAACATTTTGTTCTTTGCCATTTAAACTTCCGGAGGCAGCAACTGTACAATTTGTATGTTTTGTTTCATATCTGCTTCCTTGTGGGAGTTTCAGAAATTGATGATAACACAGCACATTTGTTTTAAGTCCTTAGACCTTCAGTCTTTATTGCTTTATAAAGTCTGCTTGGGGCGCAGTTGAAATGAAACTGGGGAGATTTGGCTCTGTCCATTCTGCAAATTCCATCACGGAATTTGTACCTGCAATGCAACTTGCATTCAGAAGTAGCAAGTCACGTTGCAAAAGGTACCAGGCCCAGTACCAGGAGGAGACCCAGGGAGATTAGGTAGGGTCAACTCAGTGGCAGGTTGGAAGGAGAGAGACTTGATTAAGAATCAATCCAGGGAAGTGGATGTGGTGCAAGTGATTGAGCTCCCACCTCCTACATGGGAGGTCCCTGATTCGGTTCCGGGTGCCTCCTTAGGAAACAAGGAAGATGAACAGACAGCAAGTGCAAACAATGCGTGGGTAGGGAAAAATAAATAAATAAAATAAATCTTAAAAAAAAAAAATCAATCTAGGGCAGCAGCCATAGCTTTCTATAACCTCGACACACAATTAGAATTTTTTGAAAATTATGCAAAATTCATTTCCCTCAAGCCCCATAATAAAATATATGCAATATGTAAATAGTAGAGCTTCTAATCTAATGTAAAAGCCATAACAGTCACCTGCTTTATTTAATCATTGGAATACAAGCATTTTTTTCCATAGCTAAGTAGCTGCACTAATGGGAATAATACATTGATGGACAAATTCATTCCCTAAGCCAAATAGATTTTTGGCTTTTATGTTGATTTCATAAAATACCAATGTGTATCTTTTGTAGTTCACATCAGAAAACAATGGGTTCTCCAGTGTATCATTACTTGCCTGTGCCAAGTCAGTGTGACTCTCAACTTCAGATTTGGGGGGTAAAAAATGCTTCATTTGCTAACAAAAAGGAATCAGACCTTTTCAGACCAACTTATGAAACTGTGAGTCAGATGAAAATGATCTTAAGACAAGTAGAATTTCAGTGCTCTTATCACCCTCAGTCCCCCACAATAGCACCCCCCACCACCCCCACACACATACATACAGGATTCATTCTCTTCTTGAATAAACTAATTTATTCCTGAAGTGCAAGGGTGACTTAACTCATGCTAGCTGTGTGCAAATGAGAAAATGTAGCTGGTTCCTTTTTGAGGAGAGAACAGACCAGCTCCCCCATCGTGTCCTGCCTGCCCAGCCCACTCCTGCAGCCTTGGACTTTCAGCTGCCGGCCTTCCCGCGGCAGAGCAGCTTCAGGTCTCAGAGAGGTTGAGCTAAAGTGACGGCTAGCACTGGTTGAGTACCTTAAAATACTCCCAGTTGTTCCAAGACCTTGTATAGCAACTGTTTTCACATAAAATGGATCAGCAGGACATTGTGTATGCATTGTTCATCAATATAATGAAGTTGCATTATGGCCGAGCTTGGTGTGTATGTACATTCACTTGTCAAATAAGATCCTGCATGCAAAAGAGCTTTATAAACGCTACAGTGCTTTGTAAACTATAAAACGCTACAGACACACGGGTTTGCTATTATCAGGGTTGTGATTATGAATCCCTGAAGGGCAAAGCATTACAGCAGGAGGACCCTGGGTGCTCTCAGATGGAGCAAGTTGGGCTTGAAATCAGAAATGAGCTTGAGATTTACTGATTTTATTATGGGGAATAAATGCTTGGAGACGGAAGGGGATCGTTTATGACTGCCGTTAATATCTTACTTGGAAAATGCACGTCGTGTTTCCTGCCATCTAGTGGCTGGAGAATAAATTTGCAATTCCCTCAAGTCTCCGGGAAATGACTTACAGGTTGTCCCGGAGAAGGGCTGGCAGTAGAAGGAGCTGCGGGTGGAAGCTGCTGGTGCAGCGAGGGAAAGGGAGCGACTGAAGCCGTCCTGGCCCCAGGCGCCACAGCAGCCTTAACTGTGTAAACCTTGAGAGCCCTGTGGCTGTTCAGACATTAAGTAAGAATAACAACAGAAATGACTCGGATGGTGATGATAGTATTAGGAAGCATAAACAATTATAATCTTAATACCAGATTGCTTCCACTTTTTCTTCCAGGGCTTTGATTAGTAAACACACAAAGAACTGAAGAGGGAGATGGAGGAAGCCTGGGGGGGTTGCAGCGAGAATATGAAATACTCCCCCCCCCCAACTCTTTACTCCAGGGGCATTTGCTGGATTATAGTTCTGCTTCTGGAGCACCGGGAGCTCTTGGAGACAAGGGGCCATCTTCAGGGATCTCTCGGTTTGTTTAGGCACACGCTCGACTTCAGGTGCCCTTCACGGCTGGTGGCTGCCAGCCAGGTCCTGCCTCTCTCCCTTGCTGTAGACTCAGCAAGTGCTGCTCCTATGAGCTTCCAAAGGAAGAGTCTGGGTAACCTCTGAAAGAAAGAAAGAAAGATCCACCGCTTGCTTCAGTTTTAAAAACTCCCTCTAAATTAAGAGTCTAAGTAATTTATAAATTTGCAGTTCTGATATAACTAACATTCACTGAGTACATATGGTGTGGGAGGCACTCCCCACACATTGTTACAGCAGCTGGATGACCTCAGTACGGTTCATGGTCCCATTTTACAGATGGAGATAAAGAGGTTAAGTGAAGCTCATGTCGGAAGTGACTTTTATGGAAGCAAAAGCTTCAAACTCAGGCTGCACGTGCTGAGACACTGGACAAACCTCACTCTGCATTTCCTGTGCTATGGCTATCTTGTACCGACTACCACATCTCAGAACCTTAGTGCAGGAAAGAACTTTAAAGATCGCCTCATTCAATTGCTCATCCCAAAAGAGGGGTTTCTGCTGTAACTGGTTTCCAGACCCTGGGCCCTTTTTAGACTGGTTATATTAAAGTCATTAAAGCAAAACAACAACAACAAAAGTTCCCGAGACTACTATGCCATCACCATTTTCCCCTGCCCTAATTTTCTGATTCAGTGGCTTTGCACAAATGTTTCCCCAGCCCGGTTGGACCCCTGTACTCCACAGCTGCTTGATAACTGAGGAGGGAGACAAAAACAAGGGTTTGGGGCAGGGGGGAGAAGAAGTTGGGCTTGGATTATCTAGAGACATGGCACAGGAAAGGTAAGACAGCACAAGGTTGTATGAGAAACTTTCAGAAATTGTCAGAGCCATTTTTAAAAAGGGAGTGTGGAACATTAACATCAGTTATTTAAAAATGAAAAATGAAGCAACTGATCCAAGAGCCAGCACTTATGGCATGCTGCCTAAGCAAGTAGACTTGTTGCTCAGACCAAAGTTAAGTAAAACCCTTAGCTGATCTCACTTTGGGGCTTCCTTTTTTAATATCCCAGGAGCCTTGATGGCAAGCAGCAGCTGCAGCAGCAGTGGCTCACCATGGTGCACTTTGCTCACTTGCTAATCTTGTGGGCACAGTGAGCTGCTGCTGCCTCTCTGAGGTTTGGTGATGAGCTCAAGTTATACAGGCAGCTGGGGGAAATGCTCATGTTAGGACGACCCTTGAAGATGCAGATGGGAAACCACAATCTTGCTGTCCCTGAAATGGGCTACCAGGGATGGGATGCTGAGGGGTCACTCACTCCCATGGAGCTCATTGATCACCAGATCACAGCCTGTGTCTGGGAGATGATGCTGACTCCCTGCTTGGCCTCCGGCTCTCTAGAAGTGAATAAAGACTTGGGTGTCTGGGTGTAGCTAGTCTTTTTTTTTTTTTTTTTCCAATTTATTTATTCCCACCCCTCAACTCATTGTTTTGCACCCACTGGCCTCTCTCTGTGTGTTCTTCTGTGTCTGCTTGTCTTCCCTTTAAGCGGCACCAGGAACCAATCCTGGGACCTTCCAGAGTGGAGAGAGGCTGCTCAATCTCTTGCACCACCTTAGCTCCCTGGTCTGCTATGTCCCTTGTTGTGCCAGCCCTCTGCGTGGGCCAGCTTGCCTTTCACCAGGAGGCCCTGGGAATCGCCCTGGACCTCCTATATGGTAGACGAGAGCCCAATCACTTGAGCCATTTACACTTCCCTAGATAGAGTCTTTGCTTCACATTAAAGCGAAAACATTTTTCTGGCCAAATGAAGCCACCCTACACAATTCAAAAAGCAAATGTCCTTTAGCTATTTTGTGTCTGATGCTTGTCTTTTTGTACTCTCTCTTATTTGGGGACTTTGTGCATTTCCTGAAAATCAATATAAGAGTCTGAAAGGAAGTTAGCAGGGGCTTCCCATAAAAGTTACATTTTTTTTAAAAAAAAGAAGGATTAAAAATAAAAGAAAAAAGTTCATCAATCAGTGAAAATCTATGTGCCTTGTACTGTGTTAGCTACTATGAGAATACAGAAAATAAAGGGCAAACTCAGCCCTCATGGACCTTGTGGATTTTTGAGGAGGCAGCATAGCAAGGAAGCTAAAAGCATGGATTCTAATCAAAAGGACCTGGGTTTAAATCTTAGCTCTGACACTCATGTATTACTACTTAACTTATCTACTCTGAACTTCATTTTTCTCATTTGTAAACTGGGTGTAATAAGGATGCCTTCTTCAAGGCAGGTGAGATGAAGTTACGTAAGATATATTCGTGCATCCAACATGCTCAGCTAAGTAGTAGCACAAAATGGTTATTGCCAGTGTGGACTCTTAATTTCACTTCATGGAAATGAAATTTTGTGCATGTAACAAACTATCATTAAAATTAAAAAAAAAAAAAAGATAAACTGGTAAACTATTTTCAATTCATATTACTAAAGTCTGATTTCCCAAGTATATTGAAAATTTCTACAACTTAATAATAAAGTCACAATTTAATTTTAAATAGTTCAACTCAATACAAACCATGCAAAGGATATGGACAAAGGGTTCACACACATACGCAAAGAAATACAAACAGTCCCCATGAATATAGGAAAAGATACCCAATTTTATCCATAAGACAATAAATCCAAGTTACTAAATTAATATTTGTTTCAAATATCAGTTTGGTCTAGAAATTGAAGGTATACTGTCTTGGTAAGGGTGTGAGAAGGGCTCCATCATACAGTGTTGGTAAGCAATTTGGCAAAAAAATATCAAAATTAAAAATGTAAATATCTTTGGCAATTCTACTTCTAGGCATTTATTCTGTAGCTGTGTTCACACATGTGCCAAATAATAAATCTATATGACAACATTGTCCATATCACAAGATTGGGAGCACTCTGAATCTCCTTTAGTGGATGACTCCTTATGGTATATCTGCATGATGTGATACCATGTAACCATAACTAGATTGTCAAGGATCTTTATATACTCATATAGAACTGCCTCTAAGACATATATTTATATTTTGCTATACAAGTTACCATTTGTGTAAAAAGAGAAGAATATTATATTGCTTGTTTCTGCATAGAATATTTAAAATATACTTAGGAACCTGGTAGCATTGGTTGTCTCCAAGGAGAGGTGTGTATGTGTGTGGGCGGGGAGGGGGGCGGCTAGTGAAAAGAGTTGGGAAAAGTAATATTTATTGTATACTTTTTGGATTTTATAAGAGTACAATTTCTAAAGTCAAATGACACAATGGTCAAATACACATTGCATTTTCCTTTTGGAAAGATTTTCACGGATATCATGACATAGGTATTTATTAATTTAACAAATTAAATTAATTGATGGAATCCCTACTTGGTGCCAGACTTTGTTTGAGTTCTGGGCAATGGCCATGATATCTAAGTACTTTCAATGTACCAGACCCTATTCAAGGTGTTCTGCTTATACTGACTCAAACTTTCCAGTAGTGCTATGAGAATTACTATCATTATCATCCCCACTTAATAGATGAAGAAACTGAGGGTCAGAGAGGTAAAGCAAACTGCCCCAAAACAAACTGTAAGTGGCAGAACTAGACTTTGAAGTAAGGTGATCTGTTTCTAGAATCTGTGCTTTTAGTTAACACCAGGATCAGCTATGTAATTTGTAGACCCTGTGAAAAATGAAAATCCAGGGCCCCTTCTTCAAAAATCATTAACAATTTCAAGATGGCAATGGCAAAGCATTAAACCAAGCATAGCGCCCTTCTCAGCAGAGAGACCTGTGTGACTGCACAGGTCACATGCCCAGAAAGCCAGCCCTGGTCAACGTTTTGCTGCCTTTCAAGGCAAAAAAGGAGCCTGCTCTCATGGAACTTGTATAATAATCGGAGGGGGTGAGTGGGTGAGATTAAATAAAATAATAAATAAAGATATTTTGTGCTAACAAGTAAATAACTCAGTGAGATATGATAAAGAGTATCAGGAAGACAGAAAGTTTCTATAGCAAAAACACCTGTTTGACTATGTTTAACCCAATGTTTTCCAATTTATTTGACCTCAGAATCTCTTAATTTAATTAATATTTTTGTTTTTTCACCTTACAGCATCTTATACCTTATACCATTTCACCTTATACCATCTTGTGGAACTAGTGTTCTGACAATTTCATTTTGGGCACCACTGATCTGGGTGAATTCTCTTATTCTGTACATAGAGAAATAGAGGCTTAGAGAGGGTGAGCGGCTTGGGCAATATCACATATGGTGGTTGGTGCCAAAACCAGAGTTCTTGTCCCCTTTGTCCTAGTCTACTGTTCTCTCTAACATGCCAGGAGGCAACAGAAGCACTGGTAACTTAGTCCATATTCGTTTACATGTTTCTGAAGTGAGAGACCACACAGGTAACCATTCAGTGTTTGGCTGTGCTTTACAGGTAGTATGACATTTATTTCTTATTGTCCAATCATTGCAAAAATATTCCTCTCATCATCTGGTAAGATCTTTTCCTTCTCCTTCTCTTTCTTTTTTTCCTTCTTTGCAATTCCAGGCCACATGTGTAGCCATATTTTCTGAAATGCAAGTCAATGTCATGCTTGATACCATCTTAAGAACTAAAGGATTTGCCTCCGAAATGATAGGTTCCATTAAATGGTGAATGTATCTGTTAAGGAAAGAGTGCGATCTTTGCATCTAAAACTAATGGCTTTTGTCCTGTGTGTGTGTTGTATGTGTGTGTGTGTATTGGTGTGGAGAACAGAAATACTGGCCAGTGTTTACAGAATGCTTAAATTCATTCATTGTTAAAAGGGCACACATCTAAATTGTACCCTGAGTTCTTTAGGTTGTTGAGATAGTGACATTTTATAAACATTTGTCTTTATCTTAAAGTTTAGCTTAGATAAGGTGCCTTTAAATTGAGTTCTTGTCACAGGCCTTTGCTTTTCTTTAAAGGGGTAAAGTTTCGACTTTTGTGATTGCATTTTATCAACTTTTAGACTGAAACAGTGGTTTTCTTGACTTTATTTTATGAATTTACTGGTTGTATGCATTGACCAACTCAACCAGTTCTTTCAGATTCATGTGAACTAGGGGTCAAAGTGCTGATGCAGCTGAAGAATTGTAGAAATTAATTCTGAAAATGGCGGCAAAAGGAATAAGAACCTAAGCCTGAATGCGTGCTTGGTAGGCTAAAATTGATCAATTTCCCGGTTCTAATTAAAACAAGCCACCAAACACAGCAGCAGCATAAAATCCAGGGCTTTTCCTGGTGATGAATGTGAGCAGCTTGCAAATTTCTCCTTGCTGAGAACAGAGATTTCGTGTGCAACAGCAGTTAAAACAGAAAGCTTACTGGCAATTTATGTTTGGAAATATGTGTGGATCTACTTGCTGCCCAGACTCTGCCCTTACCCTACTTCCACCTCCAAGCATTGGAGCCCTTGGAAGTTAAACTAATAAAACTAAAGAGAAAGTTTCCTTCTATCACATGTGTGTCTTTGAAGGGGGCCAGTTCTGGATATTGAAGGGATAAACAAATATGACAAGATATCTAATCTTTCATATTATTTGTGTTATCAAAATCTGCATGTAAACCATCTGCTTTTAAATGGAATCCTAGCTTCCCATCAATTAGCACTATAATTTCAGATGTAATGTAGGTTAACTTTCTGTTTGATCTTCAATTAACACTTACTTTAATTTCAAATTCATTTTCCCTTCCCAGAAACTTAGGGAAATGGCAGAAGGACCTTCCTGCCTTTGAAATGCTGATAGCTCTTTAGGATGAAAGAATGTACACTTCTCCTATCTCACTTTGTCCCTGAGTTAGTCAGTGCCCAGGTAGTGCAAACTCAGTTTTACTTTATTTTCCAAAAGAGCATCATGGTAACTGCTGGGAAGAACACAGCAAATTCACGTGTGGTTTTTCTTGCTTTACTTATTTAGAATTGGGAGTTTTCTTAAAACATGTCATAAAATCACTCTCAGAATCCCCACTTAGCCCCACACCCCCCCAAAAAAAGCACCTGTAAAATTTAAGAAATATGGAGATTAAGCAATATCTTTCGGCGCTTTGCCTAGGACACAAACTTCCAGGGCTTAGAGGGAGCTCAGATGCCCTCTGGTCCACGCCCACCCAGGTCAGCCATGCTCCCTGGAGCACCCCTGGCAAATGATCAGCAGGCTTTTTTTGTTGCCAAAATCTCCCTGATGAGACTGTTACAGTGAAATTCTGGCAGTCGAATAATGTTTAGCAATAGTTGTAATTCAGATACTTACATAATCTAGAAAGATGCACATTGTTATTGATAATTTCTATGTGGTTTGTGATAGCATGAGTATCATTGTGATGTTATTCAGCTTTCCTTCAATAAATTTGATTCATGAAAGATTTGTTATATCCTTAAGAATGTGATTTTTATCGCATGGGGGGCTATTTTTTCCTCAGAAAAACATTTATCTGGTTGTATAATGAAAATCATTAAGGGAACAGGAATCACCTAACAATCATTTCTGGAACAGTCATCTGACTAGCTTTTTGTATGATTAAGCAAGAAATAGTTTTGTTTTTTTTTTTAAGAAAATATGTATGACTTTTTCCTTCTCATTATCTCCTTCTTTTATTATATGTATCATTGCTTCTCTTATTAGCATGCTGAGTTGAAAGTTGATCAATAAGTCATTGTGCTAGTTAGACCAAGTATTAGCGAAAGCTCTGCTGGAACAAACACATCCAAAAATTTCAGCGGCTTTATACAATATGAGTTTACTTCTTACTCAAGACACAGTCCGATGTATGTGTTCCTCCCTGGATTGTGTATTATAGTTCTACTGTCTTCTAGGGACTTGAAATCTTCTCCATTTAGTTAGCTGATAGGGAAAATAAAAGAATGGAGACTCAAACATGGGAGGTTTTTATGGGTCAGGCCTGAAAGTGGCATATGTCATTTCTTCATACATTACACAGTCTAAAACTTAGTCACTGACCATACCTAACTTCAAGGCTAGCTGGAAAATATAGCCACAAGCCCGAGAAGAAGAAACAGGGCTGGTGAGCAGAGGCCAGTTTCTGCCACAGTCACCATTAGCATTTAGTTTGCCTATCAACCCTGGGGATCTATATGGCCAGGCCAGAGTAGTCTCTAGAATTTCTATCGCATAGATCTCTGGAACCTCACTGGAAAACAGATGAAGAGGAACAGGAGCTCTTGTTAAGTGCCCTGAATTCCTGGGTTTATACATTGCGGAGGGCATCAGAGGCTGCACACTGCATTGAATCCTGAATCAAGGATTCTGAAAAGAAAAACTGCTGAGGCTATACCTCGAGTGGTGCTGGACTCATTTCTCTTTCCTTCAGAAGAACTGCACAGGGACATAGCTATCACTAGACATAGCAGCAGGCAACTTGCAGAGAATCACCCTCAACAAATGCCAGTGACATAGAAACAGTTAGTTATGCTGTGAGTGGTGGCAAAGCGAGGAAGTCCCTGGCAGGCTTGACATTCTGTGAGAGACTGGTCTTACTGAAAAGAAGGATGAACGGTTTCTTAAAAGAAGACTTGAAGGTTTATAAACTTGGGGTGGGAGCCCCACTCAACACATTTAGTGGGAGAATGTGGTCTAAGAAATTGGATCTCACAGTATGGGATTGTCTTCATTGAGTATATTACTAATATTTTATAGGCAAGATCTGTTTTATCTCCTTGACTACCTTGCTAATTGTGGAGATTATCTTCTTTCCTGATTGTTAGTTTTCCATTTCCAACATATGTAAGGGGCTTTAAATAATCTGAATAGACACACTTGGTAGGCCAGCTTTCTTTCCTTCAAGTCACTACCTGCGTTGTCTTACTAATGGTGGGGAAGCCAATTGCTCTGAGGTCATGTGTTATGGGCTGAAGATGGGAGATGCTTGCACTAGAATTCATAAAACATGGGGCTGGAAGAGTTAGTTACAGTTTAGTCATTTCCATGTCTGCTATGGCACTGTGCACCAGTTGGGTTGCAGGCTATGAAAAATGTTACCACTCCCTCCCCTTTCAGAGATCCTCTGTCTGCACACAGTCTATGGAGCTACTCAGTGAAGGAGAATGGAAATCATGCTCTCCCAGGACCAGAGAATCTCAGCATCTAGACTTTGCTACTCCATTTTCCTGCTGAACTTTTTTAACCATCATTAATCTGAGTGAGATTTTCTTTATAAAATCTTTTTCTTTATATTTTATTTTCCTTTTTTCAAACTTAGTAAACTTTATTTCAACTTCAGAAAAAAAAAATAACAGACAAAAGACATCTTAACAAATTATGGAAGCATTACTTTAAAAACTCCTGTTCAGGCACATTTATCTAATTTAATCCTAAAAAACAAACTCAATTGTTTCTCCAGTATTCAGACAGATGAATACATGAGCACAGATTGGTTAAATGACATGACCAAGGTCTCCTTGTTAATGAAGAACATATTTTTAAAATGCTTGATCATATTCACATCTCATAAAACTAAATCCCGTGTTATTTTTTTTTTACCTTTAGCATTGATTTACCTTCTTTGCCTTTGCTACTAAAACATTACAAAATTATTGTTAGCTATAGTCCATAAATTTTATTAGTTGCATTTTCCCCATGTATCACTATATTCTCAATGCTCTGTAATAGTGGAACATTCTTGAATTTGAATTATTAACTGCAATCCTCATCTACCACTGAAATCACTATGTTATACAGTCCCTAGATTATACTCTAGCTAACTTTCAATTGACATTAACCTCCCTAGACCACACCTTTCAGCCACAATTACAAATCAGCAGTGTTAGTTATATTCATAATACATTAACTTTTGATTATTGACATATAATTTGTGGATAATCTTATAATTCAATTCCTTGAATAGCTTCTATTTATTGTTATGAATATTCTTCTGGATTCTGAAACGTTTTCCTGACTTTCCTGGTTACCCACTCAGCATGCTTTCATTGGGACTATAAATAGGTATATCTTTAAGCCAAAGTAAAACACAATGAGAAGGAGAACATTTTTTGCTAAAAGAGGATGCAATATTGTACTGCCTCACTTATCTGGATGTATATTGATAAGGTTGTCCCAGAAAAGTCCCTTTTGGGGGGCTTGGGTCTTGAAATGACTCTTTCTCCATTTAGATCAGTTAAAGCTTGTAGTTCTCACTTATAAAAACAACCACAGCAATAATATTAGACAACACTTAATGAGTCCTTACTACATGCCAAGCAGAGTTTTAAGTGTTTAACTGGATAATCTCACTAAATATCACACTAACCTCAAGAAACTACTCAATATTTTAAATGAAGAAATTGAGGCACAAAAAGATTCAATTTTGTTATAGTGTTGTAATTAGAATTTAGATGCAATTGCTATATTTGATTTGAAAAGCTGTGGCTGGCTTTAAGGGATATAATTTGAAAGAATTCTTGGTATGGATTCCTAACCTACCAACACCTGGCATAAGGGGCTTGGCTGCTTCCTGATAGCCACTTGTCTCTGGGGCATCCTGGCATACTGTCCCTGTTGGGAGCTGCCAATAGAACTGATCACCCTTCCGGACCAAAGGAAATACAGTGCTTTTTCAGAATTTACAGGCTGCCAGGACAGTGCCCATCCATCTCTTCTATCAGCACAGTTCTCACCCTGTTTGGAGCTGTGGGAGACTATGGACTCTCGTTTCATCCCCACTGGGGCTAGGAAGATTAGGGAATGGCATTAAGGCTCTCTCTTGTGGAACATATACCTAGTGAAACTATGTTTCCTGTGAAATGGCCCATTTGAGTAAAGGAAAATCTCTGCTCTTTGATCCACACTTAACATTTGGATATTCATCTTTAATGGGACTAAAGCAAAGTGTCACTTACTCAATGACCTCAGCTCACTGAAATGCAGCCAAGAATAAGGAAGCATGTAAACCCCTCCTTATAAAAAGAAAGAGATTATACAGGCAAAGAAAAAGCCTTGGAATGTCAGGAAAGTGTAGGGAACTAAAAGGCTGCTCTCCCTCAGCAGGAGTAGTTGAGAGTTGGGTCATAGGGATGCAGGGAGGCAAAGGAGGGCTATGACATGAAAATTAATTATTGAAAAAGAAAAAGTAAATGAATTGATGGTGACTTGTAGATAACCAAGTACTTAGACAGTTGGTTATAAGCACAGAAAATTAGGTACTGTATACAGATGAAAAGAATAATAAAATTCATGAAGTGGGAAAAAAAGCAAATATAAATCAATTTATAAAGATGAAATTAGATTAGTGGCTATATAGGGCTGCGGAAAGAATGCTAAAGGGTGTGGAGTCTTTCTTTTTGAAGTAATGAAATTGTTCTAAAATTTTTTAGATGATTGTGCAACATTGTGATTATGCTAAAAAGCCATTAATTATGCACTTTGGATAGATCATATGGTATATGAATATAGCTCAATAAACTGCTTAATAAACAAATAAATAATTGTCCAAGAATAGCCATAAATAGCAGCTATATATTGCAGGGGAAACAGAGAAAGATTGAGAGTTGAGGAATTTTCTTGTTTGTTTGTCTATTTTTTGTTATTTATTATTATTATTGAAATAATGAAAATACTCTAATAATGATTGAAGTGGTGAGCACACAACTATGTGATTATACCAAATACTATTGATTGTACACTTTGGATACATCGTATGCTTTATTAATATGTACCAATAAAACTGATTTGTTTAAAAAAAAAAAAAGCAACAGTCTGGTTTTCCATGTTCATTTACCAAAATCCATGCTTTTAACTCTCTGCTTAAAATTGTCTAAATGGCCTTCAGATCCTGATTTAAAAGTGAATATGAGAGAAACCGCCGTATTTTGCTCTTCCCCCAACAAATGACTCAGTTATTATACTAAATCTATTCTTTTTCCTCACCTATGGATGGAGGTCTCTACATTTCCTTTTTTAACTGGCTAATATATATTTTTTTTCTTACAGGTAAGTATCAGTATGTTCACTTCCCAGTTTGACTTGAAACAGTTGACATTATTTCCTTTTTTCCATGAGACAGCCCATACTCTTTGGGGATTTAAACATTCCCCAGTGAGTAGCTTTAAATTGAGCAATTACTCTGACAGGGTAGCTATTACCTGGACGATATCAGAGGCAAATCGGGTGGGGCTGTTTCTGGGTGAAAGACTCCTAGGCCTTGCCAAGGACTTGGATTTTTACAATACGTGTATACGTCACTGATCTCTGAGGTACGGGAATGTGAAACAGAGAGAACATCTCTCATGTGCTTTAACCAGGATAAGCACTTAATACATGATTTTTTTTTTTTTTTTTAGTGAATTGATGGAAGCTAAGCCTGCAGGCGTGAGGGCAAGAGAAAAGGGAATAACATAGGAGGGGCAGAGGGAGCAAAAAATGTTTTATTTATTAATTTTTAAAATTTTAAGACACTATGAAATGCTTGAGGGGGCAAAGGTCAGTGCATTTTGATTTTGATGAAATCCCTGATTTGGATAAGAAAGAAGAACCTCTGAGAAGCCCAGTTAACCTCTGAGACTGTAAGACTTTACGAGAATGTTTGAGGGTAGGAAGTGCAGAAGTTGTGTCTCCTTTAAAGTCCATTAGGAGAGAAAGTAAGCATTTTCACAGCCACTTTTTAGAAAGTGAATGGAAAGGAAGCAGGATTTTTCTTCCCCTCCCCCCTCCCTTCCCTGTCAGGGTTGAGTGAGGGGCCCTGAGCAGGTGCATTCAGAATAATGGCTGGAGAGCAATAACGAGCCCTTTCTCCACCCGCTGATTTGTCTGCAGAACGAGGGAAGTTGTCAGGTATCCATTGTGAGAAGACCGTCTTCTCTTAACAATGGCTCTGATGAAGCTGCTAGAAGGTTCTTATCAGGAAGAAAAGCCTCTCAGCAGCAGGAGGGGGCTGGGAATAAAAGACTACAAAACCCCCAAATCATCTTCCCGGCTCAGTGCCATGGAGAGGATGAGGGGGGAGTTACGCTCGCTACCTGAATGCCAAGTGGTGTTGGTTGGTCAGTTGAAATGAGCCTCTAAAGAGAGATATTAAAAAAGATGAGATAGAGGGCCTGCTTTCCTGCAGGCAGGCTTTTAGCTGGAGAATGAAGCTGGCTGGGGTTTAAGCTGCAGAATTCTAAGTTTCTTAGGCTGAAGCAAATAGCTAAAGGTCATTAAAGCTCATCCCCTGGCCTCTTTTGAGGGATTTTCCAGACCCATGTGACACGTGACTCTTCCTTTAGCTGGATTCTAGGAAGGAAGAAGAGAATCACAGCCAGCGCAGCCTTGACGAGTCTCTAGGCCCAGTTTTGTAGATCCGGAAACCATAGATTTTCTTGGTGTTAGATTAGGAGGAAGAGAATTAGAATTAATTTTGCATCTACTAACTTTAGTTGGATCCTTTGCCGATTTGGACTCATTTAATCCTCATCACCTTCCAAGAGGTGAGTATTATTATACATGATTAACAGAGTCTGATCAAAACTCCAAGTATAGTGCCTCCACTCCCGGCATTTAAGGCCTCCACAACATGTCCACAGCCTATCTCCTGCTTTTTCTCCCATTATTCATATATCTGTACAGCTTTCAGGTTAGGTGAACTGGGCTCATTGCTATTCTCCTGTCAACACCCCCTTGCTCCACCTCCTTGCCTTCTTGATGCTGTTCCCACCACCTAAAATGTTCTCTTGGTCTCTCCCTACCTGTCCCCTTCACTTGTTGAAACACTTCCCAGCTTTCAAAGTCAAGTGTGAGTTCTCCTCCATGATGTCTGTACTAAAATGGAGGGACCTTCCCCTCCCTGGAACTCTCAGAGCACTTTTCTTCTTTCTTGGGAGCTTCTCCTTTTGCACCTTATATTATGGCCATTTATGGTCTTGTCTAACCCTCTCAAATGAGTCATGAGTTCCTCAAGGGCAGAGACTGTTCCTGCTTATCTCTATCTTCAGGGACTAGCCCATATAGGTGATCATTAAATATTGATTGAATTCGATTTCCATTAGCATCTGGATATCTAATTTTAATAGCTTGATCTTTCTTTTGTCATTTCTAAGACAATTTGGAAAACAATTTTGCCAGATACATGTAGATCTGGTAGAGCCACCATTCAGCTGCTGGATGGAAGTTCACATAAGAAGAGCTGACTGGGATCCTTATCGGGGAAAGTCTGTTTAAATGGATTTGGATTTTGGCTCCTTGCACTTTTCTTCTTTCCCCTATAAATGGGAGGGGGGCATGAATAGACTGATATGAGATACAATTTATTGCACCCTTACCCTGTGCTTGTACATTGTTAGCTATTTTACATCATTGCCTTTGTAACAACCTTTTGAGGGAGGCATTATTTCCATTGCATAGTTGAATAAACAAAGGCATAGCAAAGTTGATAACTTGCTTAAAGTCATACAGCTAGCAAAGATTCCAGGTTACAAATGTGTGGCTCCAAATTTCTGTACTTGCCCACTATACTACACTGCTTCCTGACTTGAGCCAGGGAAATCATTCAAGATGCAATGAGTTAAAAATGAAATGGAAAAGTTCCTGAAGAATGGAGTAGATGGGCTTTTGATAGCACTATGTATCTGTGGTTCCTGTATGTATTGATCCTCATTAATACCTGAGGCATTTTTTTTAGGAGGTACTGGGGATTGAACCCAGGACCTCATAAATTGGAAGCAGGCACTCAATCACTGAGCTACATCTACTCTCCAATGAGAAATGGTTTTCTCTTTTCTTTATTTGTTCATTTTTAGAAGGTACTGGGAATCAAACCTGGACCTTGTATATGGGAAGCAGATGCTGAACCAGTGGAGCTACATCTGCTCCCCTGAGGCAATTTTGATTATCATCAGATCTGGAAGCAGCTGGCCTGGTAGACAGAACATGGGTTTTAGTTGGAAAACTGTGGTTCAAAGTCTATCTTTACCACTGGCCAGCTAAGGGAAGCTTAAGTAAACTAGGTAAACTTTGTAGCTTCAGTTTTCTAATCTGTAGAATGAAGAGTATAATGCCCTCTGCAGTGTTCATTGTAAGGAATAAAGGAAAGGATTATGTATATTTAAATTATCATAGAAGAGGTAAAATTGTCACTATGGTGGTTGAAACAAAATCAATTAGAACATCCTTTAAGAATGTTTTCTATGTATATTCACTTACATTACTTAAAAGTTACCAACTCCATGTGATTAAAATTTTATTTTAATTCATTTCTATCTCTGAGCAGGAACTTTCCTGAACTAACCTCAAACTCAATGACTGCCCCTTTTGAAATGTTTCTGAGCACATCTCTAGCATTATCTGGCTTCACTCTGTAGCAATTGTCTACAGAAAATTCTTGTCATGATGGGGCTTGGGCCAAGCAGCAGAGGTGACTGCATCTCTATATTTAAGAATAGCAACATGGTTAATAATTTGCCTGAGATCATGTGATTAGTTAGTGGCAGAACAGTGATCAAATCCCATTGTGCCAAACTCCAGATCCCTGGGTTCCTTCCACTACATCAAGAAACGGTAACTTAGAAGGGTGAGCTTGTCCTGATGCAGGGAAGAGGGTAACAGTCGCAGAGGTAGATGAGATTGGTTTTCCTCTCTTCTCTAATTTCCTTTGATTTCTGAACTCTGGTTATATGTTAATGGCTTGGCAAAAACTACAAAATTAAACTTGTGAGCGTCATCACTGTTATTGAACCTCTAGACAATTACAGTAGCTGTCAAAGGTTTTAGAGCCAACATCCAACTTGACCCTTTCTAAATGACTCAAAAGTGGCATTTTAATGAGAAATGAAAGCAGAAAAACTGTTTCCTTTTTTTTTTAACAAGATATTTTAATGGAGAAACTGGAACTGAATTTCATTGCCTATCCAGAGGGCATGGGTGTGATGGGGTGGCAGAGCCCAAGGCTGTTGCTTCTGTGTCTTACCTGCTGCTCCCTTAGCTTCTCACCTGCTGGAGCCTCTCATGAGAAGCTACACAGAGAGGCACTGAGGAATTCTCTCTCTAACACAGCTTTATGCTCACGAGTGCATTGGGGATAGCTGAATTACTAGGTACATCAATTTCTTTTCCTTCTTCATCTCTGGTCCTGGTCAAGGGAAACCTAATGGGTACCAATACTGAGCTATTCTTTTTATCCTAGGATTTAATCACATACTACAAAATTCACCCTTTTCCAGTATAGGATTCAGCAGGTTTTAGTAAACTCACAAAGTTGTGCAACCATCACCATTATCTAATTCCAGAGCATTTTCATAACTCAAAAAAAACAACAACAACCCCACACCATTAGCAGTTATTCCAATTTACCCCCACTCCCACACCCAGAGCAACCACTAATCTACTTTTTTAAAAAGCAGTTTTATTGAGATATATTGACATGCCATACAGTCTATCCAAAGTGTACAATCAATGCTTTTAGTATAATCACAGTGTTGTGCATTCATCACCACAAAAAATTTTTAGAACAATTTCATTACTCCAAAAAGAAAAACTCCATATCCCTTAGCAGTCACCTCTCAATCCCCCTATCTTACCACTAATCTATTCCATCTTTATAAATTGATTTATATTTACATTTCCTATAAATGGAATCATACAATATGTAGTACTTTGTGTCCGGTTTCTTTCACTTAGCATAATGTTTTTTTTTTTTGTTGTTGTTGTTTTTTCCGGCCTGGTATTAACATATTGTAATATTAACATACATTTGTTCAGTTTCAAAGAAAAACAGTCTTATATATGCACTGTTACCCATATTGATATTTCACATGAGGCTTTACTATGTTATACAGTCCCATGATATATTTTTTAGCTTCCCTTCTAGTAATATATATGGCCTTAGACTTTCCGTTTCAACCACTGTCATACTAGCATAATAGCACTGCTAGTTACAAACACTATCTTGTGTTTTCACCTTTTCTATTCATTTCCAAAGATTAACAAACAACCTTTTAACCAATTCCGTACAGGTTAACCCTCAACTTTCCATCCTTTAACCTCATTCTATTTTCTGGTGACCCAAATTCTAGTTATTAACTCCATGAAGTTATACAATATATTTAATTCATAATAGCACATTCATAGAGTATTTGAACTTTTGTGTCTGGCTTGCTTCACTCAACATAATGTCCTCCAAGCTCATTCATGTTGACATATGCTTCATGACATCATTTCTTCTTATAGCTGGCTAATATTCCATTGTGTGTCTACACCACAGTCTGTTTATCCATTCATTGGTTGACGGATACCTGGGTTGTTTCCATCTTCTGGCTACTGTGAATAATGCCACTTTTCTTTATTTGTTCATTTTTAGGAGGTACTGGGGATCATTGGTGGGCAGATATCTGTTCATGTCATTAGTCTCAGTTCTTCTAGGTATATACCTAGTAGGGGCATTGCTGGGTCACATGGAAATCTATATTCAACTTCTTTAGGAACTGCTAAACAGTCCTTCACAGTGGCTATACCATTTTACATTCCCATTAACAGTGAATAAGCATTCCTATCTCTCTACATTCTCCCCAACACTTGTAGTTTTCTGTTATTTTAATAGTGGCCATTCGAATAGATGTGAATTGATATCTCATTGTAGCTTTCATTAGCATTTCCCTAATCACTAGTGATGTTGAGCTTTTTTTTCCCATGTGTTTTTTTTTTTTTTACTATTTGTATTTCTTCTTTGGATAAATGTCTATTTAAGTCTTTCACCCATTTTTTGATTGAGCTGTTTGTCTTTTTATTGTTGAGTTGTAACATCTCTTTATATATCATGGATATTAAACCCTTAGCGGAGTTGTGATTCCCACATATTTTCTCCCACTGAATGAGCTGCCTTTTCACCCTTTTGACAAAGTCCTTTGAAGTGCAAAAGTGTTTCATTTTGAGGAGGTTCCATTTATCCATTTTTTCTTTTGTTGCTTGTGCTTTGGGTATAAGGTCCAAGAAACCACCACCTACCATAAGATCTTAAAGATGTTTCCCTGTATTTTCTTCTAGTAATTTTATGGTCCTGGCTTTTATATATATGTCTTTGATACATTTTGAGTTGATTCTTTTATAGGGAGTGAGAAAAGGGTCCTCTTTCATTCTTTTGGTTAAGGATATCCAGTTCTCCCAGCACCATTTTGTTGAAGAGACTGTTTTGTCCCGGTAATGTTGACTTGGTAGATTTGTCAAAAAACAGTTGGCTGTAGAAGTGAGGGTTTATTTCTGGAGTCTCAATTCTATTCCACTGATCAATATTTCTATCTTTATTTCTATGCTGTTTTGATGGCTGTAGATTAGTAATATGTTTCAGGGTTAGGCAGTGAAAGTCCTCCTGCAGCGCTCTTCTTTTTTAGAATGCTTTTGGCTATTCAGGTGCAGTTTCCCTTCTAAATAAATTTGGTAATTGGCTTTTCTATTTCTTTAAAGTAGGCTGTTGGAATTTTCATTGGTATTGCATTGACTCTATAAATCCGTTTGGTTAGGATTGACATCTTGATGTTATTTAGTCTTCCAATCCATGAACATAGAATATTTTTCCATTTCTTAGGGTCTTTGATTTCTTTTAGCATTGTTTTGTAGTTTTCTGAATATAGGTCTTGTACATCTTTGTTGAATTGATTCCTTTTTTTTTTGTTATTGAAAATGTAATTCTTTTTTTATTTCCTCAGATTTTCCAATAATAGTGTACAGAAACATTACTTATTTTTGCATGTTGCACTTATATCCTGACACTCTGTGAACTGATTTATTAGTTCAAGTAGCTTTGTTGTAGACTTTCAGAATTTTCTAAATGTAGGATCATGTCATTTGCAAATACTGAAAGTTTTACTTCCTCTTTTTCTATTTGGATGTTTTTTATTTTTTTTATTTTTTCTTGTCCAATAGTTCTAACTAGAGCTTCTAGCACAATATTGACTAACAGTGGTGACAGGGGGCATCCTTGTCTTGTTCCTGATCTTAGAGGGAAAGTTTCAACATTTCCCCATTGAGTACAATGTTGGCTATGGGTTTTTCATACATACTCTTTCTCATATTGAGGAATTTTCCTTCTATTCCTATCTTTCTAAGTGTTTTTTATCAAGAAAGGATGCTGGATTTTGTTGATTGTCTTTTCTGCATCGATTGAGATTATCATGTGTTTTTTTCCCATCAATTTGTTAATGTGATGTGTTACATTAATTGATTTTCTTATATTGAACCACCTTTGCTTACCAGGAATAAATCCCACTTCATCATGGTGTATAAGTCTTTTGATATGCTGTTGGATTCAATTTGCAAGTATCTTGTTGAGAATTTTTTTTTTTTTTTTAAGATTTTATTTATTTATTCATTTATCCCCCCCTTGCTGCTTGTGCTCGCTGGGTCAGCCAACCACACCATGTGGGCGGGCTTGCCTTCACCAGGAGGCCCCGGGAACCGAACCTGGGGCCTCCCATATGGTAAACGGGAGCCCTACTGATTGAGCCACAGCCGCTTCCCATTGTTGTTGAGAGTTTTTGTATCTATGTTCCTTAGAGAGATTGGCCTGCAATTTTATTTTCTTGTATTATATTTATCTGGCTTTGGTATTAGGACGATGTTGGTGTCATAAAATAAGTTAGGTAATTTTCCCTCCTCTTCAATTTTTTTGGAAGAGTTTAAATGGGATTGGTGTTAATTCTTCTTGAAGTGCTTGGCAGAATTCACCTGAGAAGCCAGCTGGTCCTGGACTTTTCTTTGTTGGGAGATTTTTGATGACTGATTCAATTTCTTTAAATGTGATTGGTTTGTTGAGTTCTTGTATTTCTTGAAGAGTCAATGTAGGTTGTTTGTGCATTTCTAGGAATTTGTCCATTTCATCTAGGTTGTCTAGATTGTTGCCATACAGTTTTTGATAATATCTTCTTATGATCCTCTTTATTTCTGTGGGATCAGTCGTAACTTCCCCCCTTTCATTTCTGATTTTATTTATTTGCATCTTCTCCCTTTTTTCTTTGTTAGTCTAGCTAAGGGTTTGTCAATTTTGTTTATCTTCTCAAAGAACTGGCTTTTGGTTTTGTTGATTTTCTCTATTGGTTTTGTTCTCAATTTCATTTATTTCTCCTCTAATCTTTATTATTTCTTTATTTCTGCTTGTTTTCGAAATAGTTTTCTGTTCTTTTTCTAGTTTCTCCAGTTATTCAACTAGATCTTTGGTTTTAGCTTTCCTCTGTTTTAATATAGGTGTTTATGACTATAAATTTCCCTCTCAGCATTGCCTTCTCTGTATCCCATAAGTTTTGGTAAGTTGTATTCTCATCTTAATTTGTCTCAGCACATTTGCTAATATCACTTACAATTTCTTCTTTGGCCCATTGATTATTTAGAAGTGTGTTATTTAGCCTCCACACATTTTGTGAATGTTTCCCTTTCCTATTATTGGTTTCTAGCTTCATTCCATTATGATATGAGAAGATGTTTTGTATAATTTCAATCTTTTTATATTTATTGAGACCTGCTTTGTGACCCAACATGTAGTCTATCCTGTAGAAAAATCCATGAGCACTTGATATGTTGCAGTCTCCAACTATTATTAGAGATGTCTATTTCTCCTTTCAGTTTTGCCAGAGTTTGCCTCATGTATTTCAGGGCACTCTGGTTAGGTGCATAGATATTGATGACTGTTAAATCTTCCTGGTGGATTGTCTCTTTTATTAATATATAATGGCCTTCTGTACCTTTTACAGCTTTTTGCATTTAAAGTCTGTTTTGTCTGATATTAGTATAGCTACCCCTGCTCTTTTTTGGTTACTATTTGCGTGGTGCATCTTTTTCCAATCTTTCACTTTCAGCGGGTTTGTATCCCTGGGTCTAAAGTGAGTCTCTTGTAGGCAGCATATGGATGGCTCATTTTTTTTAATTCATTCTGTCAGCTTATATCTTTTGACTGGAAAGTTTAATCCATTCACGTTCAATGATATTACCGTAGATGCATTACTTACTTCCATATTATTTTCTTTGGCTTTCATATGTTATATCTTATTTTCATCTGTCTTTTACTGTTTTGGTTATCCTTTCTGCTATTCTTGCTTTCTACACTCTTCTCCCAGCATCTCACTCCTGTCTTTTTCTTTTGGACTACAAGGCCCACTTTAAAAACTTCCTGCAAAAGCAAATTGTTTTGCATGAACTTTTTTAGTTTTGGTTTATTTGTGAATATTTTAAACTCATCTTCATATTTGAAGGGCAGTTTTGCCAGACAAAGAATTCTTGGCTGGCAATTTTTCTTTTTCAGTATACTAATTATATCATACTACCATCTTCTAACCATCATGGTTTCAGATGAGAAATCTGCACTGTCTTAATGGGCATCCCTTGTATATGACGGTTTGCTGCTCCCTTGCAGCTCTCAAAATTTTTTCTTTATCTTTGGTGTTTGATATTCTGAGTAGTACGTGTCTTTGAGTAGTTCTATTCAGATTTATTCTGATTGGGGTATGTTATGCTTCTTGGACATGTAATTTCATTTCTTTCTTGGGAGCTGGAAAATTTTCAGCCATTATTTTCTCAAATATTCTTTCTTCCCCTTTATCCTTCTTTTCTCCTTCTGGAACTCCCCTGATACATAAATTGTTGTACTTCGTTTTAGCATTCAACTCTCTGAGCCCCTGATCATTTTTTTCCCATTCTTTTCTTTCTCTATCCTTCTCTTAAATTTCAGCTGTTCTCTCTTCTGCATTCTTTTTTCTTTCATTTTAAGTCTGTTGTTTATGCCTCTAATGTATTTTTTTATCTCACCTATTGTGTTTTCATTTTCATAAGCTTATTGTTTTATTCATGTTTTCAAATTCTTTGTGCTTGCTCAGTGTCTTCTTGGTGTCCTTTATCTCTTTAGCCATATTGCCTTTCAACTCATTAATCTGATTTTGGAAATCTCATTGATTAGTTGTCTCAAATCCTGTGTCTCATCTGGGGCTTTGATATATTCCTTTGCTGTGGCCCATTTCTTCCATTTTCTTGGTATGGATTATAATTTTTGGCTGATGACTAGGCACCTGATTATGACAATGAATTTACTCTGATGCTCTTATTTCTCTATCTTTTTAAAAAGGATTTATTGGTGGGAGGCTGCTGTGTTACTGCTGTTCTTTGATTCTTGGTTCAATCTGTTCTGGGTCTTTAGAATTGTCCCTGTTAGTTGCTCAAATCTGCATCATGGACCCAGTAATGAGTTGTAGACCTGCTTCCAAGACCTTGCAAAGGGAGTCTGTAAATTCTGGAAAAAGCCTCTCTTATTTACTTTTAGTTTTCTCTCATGCACTTCCTTTGTCCACTAGCAGATGGCACTCTTTAGCAGCTCTCTCAGTTCAAAGCCTGGTTAGAGTGTGTTCATTGCAACACCACTGGGATCAATGTGACAAAAGATCCTGTCTTGAGGCTATTCAGGTCAGAAATAATTCCAGTCCCAGTCAGGAGGGAAGGTGATTGAGAGGGTTGAATCTCTTTATTCCTATGCCAGCTCCTAGGGCAAACAATGGTGTAGCCCCACCTGGCCTGGAAGTGCTCATGGGACACAGCAGACCATATTTGTTGGCCAAAAGCTGAATCAGCCTTAGGCTGTTTCCCTCTTTCTCTTGTTTCTTGGGGAGGTAGATCTCTGTGGCCCCCTCTGTCTATAGTTGCTGGCCTGAGTCCAAAGACTTCAAAATTGTTTGTTCATAGCATAGGGGAGTATGCCGGCAGCTGAAGCTGCAGCTTCTACTCATGGTCTTCCATTGAGATTTTTTTTTCCTGTGCCCCTCTCTCTTCCGGGTGGTGTCCTATCTTCCACTCATGTCCTAAACCTTAGTACAATTTTTTCAGGCTGTTTCTGCTTGTCCTCTAGCTATTTTTCTGTGAGAAATAGCTGTGTCTCTCTAATCTGCCATCTTCCCAGAAGTTTAATCTATTTTCTGTCTCTATAAATTTTCCAATTCTAAGCACTTCATATAAATAGAATAAAAGTCTTGTCCTTTTGAGTCTGGCTTTGTTCACTTAGCGTGTTTTCAAGATTGTGAAGTTTGAGGGAGCAGTCCACAAGACCACATTCACTTCTTACATGAATTGCAAGTATGGAGGCCCCAAGACAACACTGAAGTTCAATAATTCAATTGTAGGAATCACAGAACTCACAGAAACTTGTTATACTCACAATTATGGATTATTACAGCTAAAGAATACAAATTAAAATCAGCCAATTGGAAGTGACACACAGGGCAGAATCCAGGGAAGTACCAAATATGGAGTTTCCCACTGTCCTCTCCCCATGGAATCATAGGCGGGTAGCAGTGTGTAGCAATATGCACAGAGTATTGCCAGCCAGGGCAGCTCACCTGAGCCTTGGTGTCCAGAGTGTTTATTTGGACTTGATCACATAAACCTGATTAATCACCCTTGTGGCTGTCCTTTGACTCTAGCCCTTCATGGAGAGCAAATGAAACTATGTGACCCAAGGCCCCCATCTTAAATCACATTCTTGGTGTGACCCATAGCCCCCACCCAATATCATCTTATTACTATCTGGCTGGCTCAAGTCCTCCTTAAATCACATCATTGATCTTGCTCAAAGTCCTCACCCTATATCACCTTGTTACTATCAGGCTGGCTCAAGGTCCCTAGGTAAACAAAGACAACTTTATTAGGCAAGATATTACAAGGACTTAGAGATTGCCTGCCAGGATCCAAGTTAAAAGGTCAGACTTCTTTTTGTGTAAGGTTAAATTCTTTACTACACAAAGTTTCAAATATGTTGTAGCATGTATAAACATTCCATTCTCTTTATGGCTGAATAATATTCTTCTGTATGGAATTTTCATATTTTGTTTATCCATTCATTAGTTGATGTTCATTCAGGTTATTTCCACTTTTTGGTTATTATGAATAATACTACTATGAACATTTTTTTTTTTTTAAGATTTATTTTATTTAACACCCCCCCACACCCCGGTTGTTTGTGCTTGCTGTCTGGTCTCTGTGTCCATTCATTGTGTGCTTTCTGTGTCTGCTTATCTTCTCTTTAGGCGGTTCTGGGAACTGAACCCAGGACTTCCCATGTGAGAGAGAGGTACTCAATTGCTTGAGCCACCTCTGCTCCCTGCTTTGTTGTGTCTCTCATTGTATTTCCTCTTTGTGTTTCTTTGTTGTGTCATCTTGTTGCATCAACACACTGCACCAGCTTGCTGTCTTTCTCATCTTCTCTAAGGAGGCACCGGAAACCAAACGCGGGACCTCCCATGTGGTAAGTGGGAGCTTAATCGCTTGAGCCATATCCGCTTCCCTGTGTACGTATTTTAGTGTGGCGGTATGCTTTCAATTCTCTTGAATATATTCTGGGTCATGTGGTAACTTTATTTATCATTTTTTTTTATTATTTTATTTTTTTTTAAAGATTTTATTTATTTATTCATTTATCCCCCCCTTGCTGCTTGTGCTCGCTGGGTCAGCCAACCACGCTGTGCAGGCTGGCCTGCCCTCACCAGGAGGCCCCGGGAACCGAACCCGGGGCCTCCCATATGGCAAATGGGAGCCCCACTGATTGAACCACAGCCGCTTCCCCATGTGGTAACTTTATATTGACTTTTTTCCCACCTGAGATGGCTCCCTCGTCTGTTAGCTCATTGTTTTTGCTCATTGTTTGCACTCATTGTCTGCTCGTTGTTCTTGCTGGTTGTTTTTGCTCATTGTCTTTTTTTCTTTAGAAGGTACCAGGAATGGAACCCAGGACCTCCCATGTGGGAGGTGGGAACTCAACTGCTTGAGCCACATCTGCTCCCTGCTCATTTGTTTTTGCTTGTTGTCTGCTTGTTGTTTTTTGCTCATTGTCTGCTCATTGCTTTTGCTCAATGTCTGCTTGATGTCTGCTTGTTGTTTGTTTGTCTTCTTTAGGAGGCACCGGGAATTGAATCCAGGACCTCCTATGTGGGAGGCAGGCACTCAACTGCTTGAACCACATCCACCTCTATTTGGAACTTTTTGAGGAACTGCCAAACTACTTTACAAAATGCCTGCACCATTTTATATTCCCACCATAATGAATGAGCATTTCAATTTTTCCACATCTTTGCTATCATAGTTTTCCAGGGCTGCTATAACAAAATATTACAAACTGGTGGGCTTAAACAACAGAAATTTATTGTCTTACAGTTTAAAAGCTAGAAGTCCAAAATCAAGATATCAGTAGGCCATGCTTTCTCTGAAGTCTGCAGTGTTCTAGTGGTGACATGCTGCAACCAGTCTCTGCCTCTGTCACATAGAGATTTGTCTCTTTCTGCCTCCTCTTGTGGCTACTACCTTTGCTTCCAAATCTCCTTTGCTTAAGGACTCCAGTCATACAAGTTTAAGGTCCACTCTGATTCAATTTGGCCTCATTTTTGAAGATTCTATTCACAAATGAGTCCACACCCATTAGACCAAGGGTTAGGACTTGACCATGTCTTTAAGGGGATCATATCACATTTGCCAACAAATTTTACTTCTCAGTTTTTAAAACTATTGCCATCTTACTTGAATTAAAGTGGCATCTCATTGTAGTTTTGATATATTCTTGTTCATGTGTTCCCCCCCCCCTTATCCTATTAATATAAAATAGGATAAAACAGGATATTAATATCCTATTAATCTACACTGATTTTTATATGTTGAGCCACCCTTGCACTCCAGGGATAAATCCCACTCAGCCATGGTATATAATCCCTGAGCTACTCTTAAGATCTCTCTAATACCATGGATCCCAAGCTATTTGTACCAAAAGCTCTCCTTAGGGTCACTGAAGCTGACAGTTATACCATGTTTTTAAGTATTAAAATTGCTTGGTTTTTCTGCCATTTTATGGTACAATGAAAATATCTCCAACTGAACTCTTTGAAAGCAATGACTATATACTTTCATCTCTGGGTCCCAGAACTGAGCACCATCTGGCACACAGTAGGCATGAAACACATGATTTTTAAATTAATTAATCCATACATGAATGAATAAGAAAATAAGCTCTGTTCCTTTGGAGAGTGGTTTCTCTAGTTCTGAGGTATGGAAGGTTATAAGATGAAGCTGTGAAGAAGTAAATGTACTATAAATAATAGGTAATGATGATGAATCTCCAACTTGTGGCCATTCTGATTGATTTGAGAGATGATAAAAGCAATTGAATACAGATATCAGGTGTTTTTCTCTGCTTTTGTACCTAATGGCTCTTTTGTATATAGCTGGTTGTTAGACGGAAATTAACCATTCTTCTTCTCCTATGCAGCTTTTGTGTGTAAACTCTCAACTCTGTGTTTATGAAAAGGATGCCAATCTTGATCACTGTTTCTACATCAATGCTTTGCACTGCCCATGGATCATAGGAGGTGTATGTTGAATAGTTGTTGAATGAATGAATAAACTAAAAGTATAGGTTGAACGAAGGATAAATGAATGAAAGAAGGAATCTATGGTACAGGCCCTTCCTCAGAGATCTGAAATAGTCTGCTACATTTTATGTTTAAGTCAATGCCATATCATATCCCCATTTTTGCTCAGAAAATGATCCAGAAATAATGTCATATGCCTTTTCTCTCACTCTAAGTTCTGCCTTCACTCTGTAGAACCTTGCTTTTCAAGGTATAAACCATTAGCAGCATAGGCATCATCTCAGAGCAGAATTTCAAGCCACTTCCCAGACCTACTAGATCAAAACCTGCATTATAGCAAGATTCCCAGGTGATTCCTATGCCCAGTAAAATTTGAGAAGCAGTGATCTAAAATGTCAGGGAAGGGGATATGGCTCAAGTAGTTGGGTGCATGCTTACCACATGGGAGGTCCCAGGTTTGGTTCCCAGTGCCTCCTGAAGAAGTCTAGCAAGACAGCGAGCTGGCACAATGGGCTGATGCAACAAGATGACGCAATGAAGAGACACAACAAGGAAACACGAGAAACACATCAAGCGGGGAGCGGGGGTGGCTCAAGGGATCAAGCACCTCCCCTCACATGGGAAGTCCTGGGTTCGGTTCCCGGTGCCTTCTAAAAAGAAGATGAGCACACAATGAACCAACACAGAGAGCAGGCAGCGAGTGTAAACACCGGGGGTGGGGGTGGGGGCGGGTGACACAGGGAATAAATAAAATAAATCTTAAAAAAAATGTTGTCAGATTTGTTCCTCTAATGAATCTTAGTATTCATAGGTACAGTTCAACTTGAGGTCATGGAAATCAGAGTGGAAGTGTTCATCTCCTATAAATAAAATGAACTCAGTAAATAGTTATGGAATCCCTACTGGACAATAGAGTAGGTACTTAAAAGCGGTGAAGAGATAAATCATCGTATTTGTTCTTTCTAAAAAATATTTAGCACAGTGACCCACAACGTCCCCAAAATTCTGTCAAAGACATTCTTTTGGAGTCTATTTGCTTTGTGACACACGGTAGGACAAACTTTTTTTACATGAATTACTTTACCATATTTAAGAAGATTCTACGTTGAATAGAGGAAAGTCCTATTTTGATGGGAAAGAAACAAGAATAAAAAGTCCTAGAAGGCAGAGACAATGGAAGGGGTGAGGGTTGCTTGTGGGGGCATTTGGAAACAGTGTCAGCTACCGGGGTTGCTAGAGCAGGCAGGGATCTCTATGTTGGCTTGGCTACCAAAGCAATGCAATTTTACTGAACTAATTCAGGCTTAATTTTCCCCAAAGGATTTTTGTTATGGGACAGTGGCAACAATGGAAAAAGATATGCCTTCTAATCCAATTGCTTTGGAGAGAGGGGTTGATGGAAAACAATGCAAAGGTCTTCCCGGTACAGATGGACAATGCATTTTGCTTGGGGCAGTTCAGTCCTAGCCCAGGGAAGACAGTACCAAGAACCACACCAGAAATGCTTCAGGGAATGAAGAAGTTGGCTGGGTAAAGAATAGCAAAAGGGGCTAAATATGGACTGTCTGGCTAATCATCTGTGAAGGGGAAACTAAGCAGTATGGCAATAATCTTGTGGGCAAAATGCTACAGGGAATTTGACTCAAATGTGAAGGATGAAATTAAACAAATGTAAGGTGAAGGACCATCCAACAAGACTATCTCCCAATGATGAATTTGCAGGGGAAACCTTCGCTCTTTTTTTCCTTCCCCCGATAGGACACATTTCTCATCTTTGTTGTGTGTGCAATTCCAGTGTAAGAAATCTGAAAATACAGCTTGAAAATTGCCTGAAGAAAGTCCACATGGTCCGTGCTAAGCTAAGCAGATGATGTGAATGGCAGCAACTAGGCTTCCCCCAGGGTCTGCTCCTGGATAGGCAGGCACTATTTGCAGGGATCATTGTGGAAGAGATGTGCCTTCCTCCCCTGCCTCGCCACTCTTTCTCTTTTGCTTGTTGAGAGAGGAGCAGTAAAATAGAGGAGATATATAACTTTCGTTTTTAAGTCCATGAAACAGTTTGATGGTTTAGAAAAGACTCTGACCTGTATAAGGAACAGTTATCAAGAGTATGCTTTTTAGTTCATTGTTCTTCTCATATTTTAAAAATGTATTTAAGTTGACACTAGATAATGTTCTTTAATAAACCATCCTATTTATTATCTCACCCACAGATTCTCTGAGATATTTTAGGGACCACTCTTAGAATACTGACAGTTGGAAAGGGAGATCTGTTGCAAATATCCAGGAATTAAGTTTTCCTTCAAAGTTTTGTTTTGTTTTAACTTTCATGTAACTGGTTCTGAGTAATGATGCTCCCCTCTTCACTGGGCTTGCATTTGGTAAAGCAAAGCTGTGACAATTAGGCTGGGACTTAGGCTCTACTGGGGGAAAACTGGCTTAGACCATTAGCTTTTGGGTGAGAGAGAGAATGGAATGTGAGAAGCAAGATGAATGGGAGAAAAAGAGAAAGCAAGTTGCTGAACCAAGCCATAAACCTTCTCGGCAGCCGCCCTGACGTTTGAGGACTGCTCAGCTTTCAAAAGGAAAGTGGGAGCTTGAGGATGGTTATTTATGGGGACCCCCCTTGGAGACTGGTCCTGAAGAAACAGCTCCCCCCCTTCTATTACTCCATGGAAACGGCTGTAAACATTTACGAATCCTGAGCACTTCCAGCACAGGCAAGCGGCAGGCAGGGTTTACAGAAGCAGATTGTTCACTTGCCCAGCAGACCGCAGGCCGCTCGTAAACACTGTCTCCTTAGAAAATGTTCTGACTTCCGTTTCATTTCTCTCCCACCTCCCCGTAACTTTAGGAACTAGAGCTTCAACCAACACCAATTCCTCATTCTAGGGTAGGTAGGACTTCATGAGGTTAAAGGCTGGCCTTGTCTAATTGGCTTTTGCACAAATAACCCCATTTCATGAAGACGGGTCCATCTTGTTTGCAGGGAAGTATTCCTGGCCCTGTGAAAGTAAGCCGGTTAATTACGAGGTAACCAAACTCCTCTGGAGTAGAAAATATGAAGCTGAATGACACGCATCCAGGCACAGATGTACTAATTTAATTTCATGCCTCAACATCAGCTGCTCCTTTCCACTTAAAAGGAACATTTGCATCCATCTGTCATCATCTCTTTCATTTTAAAATCTCTTTGCTCTCTTTTCTTTCCCTCCACTCCTCCCCCACCGCAGTCACAACTTGATGAAATAATGGGAGACATTTAAAATCCAAACTCAGGCAATTCAAATTCTGAACTGATGTGATTTTATTTCATTCTAAGTCAACCTCGAAGGGTGTCTGGGGAGTAGAAATCAAGGGGCCAAACAAAAAGCAAGTGCTAGAGAGAAGATTTCAAATGCAAATCAACCTCCTCAACCCATTTGGAACAACCTGCTGTGAACTGGGCTAGAACGTATGGCCCATTAGCACCTTGTTAGGCTGTCACAGCCAGAGAGGCTTAACAGGGTGATAATGGGGAGGAAATAACTGAGACCTTTTTGAATTTAGCCCCAGCTTTTTGGTATTCTACCCTATCCACTTCTGGGACCTGAGGGCCAGGGCTGGTAAGAGTCGCTCAAGGGAAAAGGAAGGTGGAGAACAGCTTAATTAAACTTGTTAAATTGAAAGAGTATTTCCAGCAAAAAGAAAAATACAGGTTAATTCAAGTTAATTTTGGTTTTTCGTTTTTGAGGGGGATGGAGGAAGGTGCATGATTGATTCTTTGTGCATGTGGCAATCTTTTTTTTTTTCCCCCTATCTGGTTGCATCATCGTCTTTTTTGGTGTGTCGTGGGCTGCGCAGGTCTGGGATGCTTTTTTTTTTTTTTCCCTTTTTTTAACCAGGAGGTCCCGGGGATAGAACCGGGTCCTCCAAATGGTAAATGGGAGATCAATTGCTTGAGCCACAGCCACTTCCCCATGTGGCCATCTCTTAGTGTTTGCTTGCTCTTCCATTATGTATTAATTTGAGATTTAGTAAAAGCAGCATATTAAGGACTGTGCAGTAAAATCTCAGTGATTAGGTGATAATCCACACAAAGCAAATCCTCATATATAAATATATGGTTAGCACACATATCAGCAAACATCCATTTGCAAATGCTCTTAAGAATGCGATACTTGTTTTAGGATTCCCAGAGGGAAAGTTTTACTGGAATGCCCTTGATCCCCTTCTCTCCTCAAAGCTTTGGTAGATAGTGGGTTAGTGACCTCATTTCTAACAGAATGACATGTAGATTGTACAGAGGCTGCTTCTCTTGCTGATGAAAATATTTACATGCAGATATTAAAGACATTGGATATTCCATCACTAGGCAACAGGAGTATTTTCATTCTTTCCATCATTAAAGTGCACAATTTATCTGGCTTAGCATGAAATAAACTAAGAGTCTTACTGACTAACGATCCATTAGAGATGGCAATGGGGAAAAGAAAATCTGTACAGAGTTTTTGCCAAAAGATTTAAATGTGATGATGGAGTCTTTAAGGTCAGTGCTAATGAGCTTGGGCTAACTTGGGTCAATGACCTTATAAACTTAGGACATGTGCACAGAGGAAAAAAAACGAAAACAACAAACACATGAATTAATGTGAAGAAATTTGGGAAAAGACAATAGGAGATCTGTGGTTTCCCAAATGAACTCTGCCATTTTCAAGCCAATCGTCTTTGAAAGAAATCTTAAATTCATCTTGTATCATTGCCAGGATGGTTTTTTATGTAGAGCATGCTGTGCTTGGAGGTAAGGGGATAGATTCCAAGACCTTTTAAGGTCACTAGAGTGTTTATGTATTCTTGGGCTTGAAGGAAACCCCGCAGGGGTCCCTCCGGGTTCTTGCCTAGAGCAGATGAATTGGAGTCCGCACCAGGATGGTCACCAGAGAAAGCAGGTTTATTAATGCCTTCGAAGGACAGGAGACAGGGGGTGTCTCAAATCTGCCTTAGGTGAACTAGGGGTGCAGGAGTTTTTCTGGATTCAAACAAGGGAGGGTAGAGAGGTTAACATCACAATGGCAAGGGTGAGTGTAATCTTGAAATAAACCATTAACAAAGTTAACTTCAGTCTAGAAAAGCCATCGCAACAGTAAGCATAAGCAAAGGTGAGGCTAAGTGTAGGGTGACCATAAACAGGGATGGGACATGTTTAGAATGACCATCACAATAGCAGGCCTAGGCTCAATCCAGCCAGTTTTTTTGTTTGTTTGTTTGTTTGTTGCAATTTCAGAAACTAACTTTCTTTTTGCTATTTTATAATATAAAGACATCTATATAATGATTTTGTAATCATAATCATTTGTTAATTCTTAACTCTCAGTTACAGTTTTAGGCTTCATTTTCACTTCAAAACAAACTGGGCACTTGTGTTTATTCACTAAGCAACAAAAACTATTTATTTAGGTTAGGAGGACAGGTCTGCCAAAAGCCAGACACTGGTGTTCCCAGAAACCAAGGTGGAGCTGGATTTAAATTGCTGTGGTTCAGGCTTAAATACCAATAAGGGGCAAATAACCCAAGGATGTTTGTTTTAGTTTTTATTTCAGACCTGCGGTAGAGATTAGGACTTAAAAATACTAGGACGATTTTTTGTGTCTCTGTCAAGATAAAAAATGAGTAATAAACCGTATTACACCTAATTTTATAAAAGTGCAAACTAAGTACAAATTTTTAAATAGTGCAATGTAAGTGCTAAACGCTAATAGCCTTTTGCTTTCATTTTTAGGGAGCTTTCTCCCACTTTTTTCTATAGGCAGTCTCCCTGGGCGCTAACTCAACATCCTGCTTTTCTTAAGGGATATGGAAATTTCCTAGGGACAGCTGTGCTCTGCTGGCTGAGGAGCCTACAAGGTTAATGAACACCCACCAAGACTGAGGAGGAGAGAGCATTCCTTGCTGGGTGATTAGCATACCAGCATTCTTTCCTCGGTAGTAATGATGGTCAAGAAGGTGCCTGGCGATAGAGGGGAGGATGGAGGGTTTCTGCTGCTTCTGCCTCAGATGCTTATTAAAATTCATTTCCATTCAAATAGCCGTTCTCTGATTTTCATCATCAAATAAGCACACACTGTACATATTTAACAGGCTGGAGACTTGTGCCGAGTTCATGTCTTTTTGAAGTGAAGGCCTGTTCTCTTAATGAGTGTCCATGCTTATCTCTGTATGTAAATTTGGCCCCCTCCTCTTTCTTACCCCCTCCACTTTACTGCTACCCCAGTTCTGGATCTTTGATGGGCAGCCTAGATGCCTATTATAATGATAATTCATTTGGATCGGAATGGAATCTCCTCTTCTAGTCTCTCTCATTATAAAGGTGAAGCCCTCGGGAGGGCAGGCTGGGAATGAACAGGTTTAGAGTTATTTTTACTCCACAAGAGCTGAGGCAGGGTGGGGAATGGTTACCCTAGTTCTCTCGGCCCTGAGTTTATCTCCCCTTGGAGCTTGCCGCCATTTCCAGACGTGGTGATTGTCCTCTGGTGCTCCTGGGCACCACCATCAGCTGGAAGGCATTTCAGCTCAGGCAGTTCTATACTGAACAGCTGCTGGGAACAGCTGGGCCTGTCCCACTGTTGTCAGTGAGAAACCAAGTGGCAAATGTGAGAGTGTATTGGGCTTCCTTAAAGGGTTTGCATGATCTGATAATTCAGTACAACACAAAGATGTTGCCTTGTGCCCTCCTACTGCCAGGTAGTCTCTGGAAAGGCTGTTTTAATTTTTTTTCAAACATAAGATACATAAAAAAATCTCTTTGAGGGCTTTGGAAATCTCAGAAAACATGATCAAGAACGGTATCAATAAGACAACTGCCTTATTGGAGAGAGTTCTATTAAATTCATGACAGGATTGCATTTTCTAGCACAATTCAATTTATAAGTTATCTCATTATAATTAAAGACCAATCAGAGCAGGATAATAAATAACTTCCTTTCATTCTCTCTTTGTTTTTTTCTCTCACTTTGCCTTAAAAAACCTTTTAGGTCTAAAATAACCTACTTCAATCTTGTGGGTTGAAAAATCATCTCTACATCTGCAAAGAGTCCTTGACAGGGAGAGTGGGGGAAGAAATTCATTTTTAAAGCATATGCTGAAACAAAATATAAAATAAGTGAGATTTGGGGTAAAGCAAGGAAAAACGTTTGTTGCTCAGGGTCTGATCCTTGTGATGTCTTTCTTCTGTTGAAGCATATTGTGCCTCCTAATTTTAGAAACTTGATTATTCTAGGAAGTGTATTCTGATGAGGCAGTTCCCCTGTTTTTCAACAAAGAAAATGAACAAGTCCAGAAACTTTATCTAATCCCTTTATCTGACTGTCTGGAGAGAATAACTACTACTGGCATTCCTCAGCAATTGCCAGGAATTCATTTCTAAGCCTCAGGAGCAGGCAGGAGCCCAGCATAACTTAGATACCAAATGACCCGACGATATCTGATTCTTTATTGCTTTGGCCACATTGTTTTTCACTTGGGGAATGCCAGTCATTGCTCGTTGAACAATAAGAATAAAGTTGTATAGATGTAGAATTATTAGAGTAGCTGTTTCAGTCTCATCAATATCAAGGTTGGCAAACATTCCCCTTTCTTATCTGTAACAAAAACCAACCAAGGCAATGTGAAGGATTCCGAGAAAGGCGATATGGATGGGACCATTTATTAGATTTATAAGAGCTGAAGGAAAGGGCTAAATCCATCCATCTTTTATACTTTACTGAGAACAGGACCGATGACTCAGACTATCAGGACAGCATCTCCAAGGCAGAACTGAAATCCTAAAAGAAGCAGAGAATAAGAGCATACATTTTAGGAGAAGAGGGATCAAAGGCAGGAGTAAAAAATGCATGTAAGCCTCCAAATACATTGACTACAAATCTGTCTGGAACAGTTATGCAGTAACATAATTTTATAAAGAAAGATCTAATTTCAAGAAGGTTGAAAGATTGTTTTCCTTAGTCTTTTCTTCCGTTGTAAATCATATCTCCAAACATCAGGTAACAGTAGGCAAATTATGATTTTTGGTCATACAAGATGTGCGTGTGGAGAAATAACACTGAAAATGATGTAAAGAAAAAACATTGCCATTCAGTTGAGACACTGCACAAAGGAGCTCTTCTCCTTTTGCATGATGAAGTTATCAGAATAAATCAAATTGGCTGAGAAAAATCTTGTCTGTGTTTAGAAGTGCCCTGAGCACATGAGAGTTTGGAAACAAGACAAGTCTAAAGACATTTCCTTTAGAACTCTGGCAATTTAAAGTTCTAATTTTTCATCTGAAGACATTTTTAGTTCAGATATTTATTTCAAAATCCTTTTATTTATTTATTTTTGCCCTGAGTTCCATTAGACAGAACTAGTTTCAAATCCATGCTGTGGTATTTACAAGCTACATGACCTTGAATAAGTTTTAGTTATCTTCTTTTTTTTTTTTTTTTTACTGGGAGGTACCGGGGATCGAACCCTGGTTTCTCCATATGGTAGACGGACGCCGAACCTCTTGAGCCACATCCGTTTCCCAGTTATCGTCTTTTAATATCAGTTTTGTCAGATATAAAATGGGAATGATAATAATAGTGCAAAGATGAAACTTGATAATGAAATTAAAGCAGTTAGTACAGTGCTGAACAATAAATATGGCTTTTATTATTATTATTATTAAGAAAATTCAGTGACAGAGCCCCCAGACCATCTCCAAAGAGAGCTATCAGGGAGTGAAAGAAGGCTGTGAACCAGAAATTCTCTGGGATGTCTTGTCATTGCAGAAAATTGAAGCTAAAATTTTAATTCTATTGAAAAGTATTTATTGAACACTTACCAGATTCAAGTTACAAACTTCCTGCTCTCTTGTACACTATATTTGAGTAGGAGAATAAGAAACTGCCACAACTTACTTCTCCCCCACCCCCTTGAGATGGCTCCCTCATCTGTTTGCTCTTTTTTTCTCATTGTCTGCTCATTGTTTTTGCTTGATGTCTGCTTGTTGTCTGCTCATTGTTTGTCTTCTTTAGGAGTCTCCGGAAAACAAACCTGGGACCTCCCATGTGGGAGATGGTGGTCAACTGCTTGAACCATATCCACTCCCATAACTTACTTTTTCTTTCTTTCTTTTTTTTTTTTTTTGAGGTACCAGGGCCAGGATTGAATGTGGAACCTTGTATATGGGAAGCAAGTGCTCAACCACTGAACCACATCAGCTCTTCACACAACTTCCTTTTTTTTTTTTTTTTTTTTTTTGTTAGGCAAGTAAAAAGAATTTATTTAGGAAATGGGGAAAAGAACAGAGCTTTCTAAGAAATGGGAGAGAAATATGGAAATACGCACCGAGACTTGGTGCAGGCTCCTCTAGGCAGAGAGAGACACAACTTACTTCTGATATTGAGCCAAAGTGGGTTTTTTTTCCCCAATGCACCTTGAAGACCAATTCCTGGGACACCATGATTTCAAAGATAGAAATACTTTATTTGTTTGTACAAACAAAGGTCAGTCACCTTGGCCCAAAAACTGCCTCCCCAAACTGCAGAAATTCTGATATTTTATAACATCAAGATGCCAATGAGTAATTGGGGTGGAGTTGACACAAGTTCTTTCATTAATAAACATTAAGGGGCTGAACAGGATGGGGGTGGGTACCAAACCGGGGTGAGTCACAAAGTTACAATCATTATCAGAGATCAAGGCACCCAAACAAGACAATAGAACATCAAGCACCTGATGTTTTACTGGAGGGGTCTCACCTTCCAAGCAGCACTCCATGTAACCTCTCCTCCTCACCACTCTCCTACCATCATCCCATTAGGCCATGGACTCTTCTCAGTACAGGTAAAGTGAAGTTTTTATTTATTTTATCTAAGTATTAATTTTTAGGTTTATTTCTCATGTAAAATAATACAACTCTATCTTTTTACATATTGTCTTTAAAATGCTCATTGTCTTTGGTGTGGCAATGCATTAAATTTATTTACATTATTCCTTATGGGAAAAATTTGTTTGGTACTCATCATTTTTGGTACTCATCACACCTCCTGTAACCAATTAACTGTACCTTGGTACTCAAATTAACCTTGCATTCACCATTTCAGCTGAGAAGCAGAGGTAGTTCAGTGGTTTGAGCAACTACTTCCCATGTACAAGGTCTTGGGTTCAATCCCCCATACTGCCTTAAAAAAAAAAAAGCATCCATATAATGTTTCAGCAACTATAATATTATTTGTTTCTTCTTCTTCTTTTTTTTTTTTTAAAGATTTATTTATTTACTTTATCCATTTTAAACCCCCCCTTCCCCATTTTACTGTTTTGTGTCCATTCGCTGGGCAATTCTCTGTGTCTGTTTCCTACCATCTCCTCCCATCCTCTTCCTCCAGTCTTCACCAGGATTCAATCCTGGAGACCTCCGATGTAGGAGAGAGGTGTTCTGCCACCTGTGCCACCTCAGTTCCTGGTTTTCAGAGCTTTCGGAGCATCTCGTCTTGTCTCTCCCCTGTGTCTCTCTCCTGTCACGTCATCATCTTGCTGCATGGCTCCCGGGGAGCCTGGCGGCTCACCAGCACACAGAGCCTGGCAGCCCATGCGCCTTCTATATATATATATATATATTTTATTTTACTGGGAGGTCCTGGGGATCGAACCCAGGTCCCTCTATATGGCAGACGGACGCCCAACCATTTGAGCCACATCCACCCCCCTATTTGTTTATTCTTAACCTTTGATTATACTTTATTTCAAGAGAGAGTAATATAAGGGCTACAAGGCAGACACCCTGTGTTTAAAGAAAAGAAATGTCTCTTTGAGCAGGGGTGGGGGTGATCAGAGAAAGCTTAGTGAGAGAGCCTGTTAAGATAAAGCCTTTAATAATGAATATAAATTTGAGAAGCAGAAGTCAGAGATGTCCATTTATTTAACAAATATGTATTGAGTATCTGCCAGATGCTCTTTTGTATACTAGAGATTCAGTAGTGAACAAAGCAGCTAAATTGTTTTACTTGGTGGAACCAGGAAGAAATATTTGAATGAATGTTCTTTGGTTTTGGAAAAAAAAACAATCTAAACTTTTAGATGAAAAGAAATAGTCATTTTGTAACCAAGAGCTAAGAATTAGCAAATAACTATGATTACTAAATCATTATGTAGATGACTTTATATTACCCATAGCCAAAGGTTAATATCTGAAATTGCTGAAACTGGCTAGACTTAGCCTAGACCTGCTATTGTGATGGTCATTCTAAACAGGACTTACCCCTGTTCATGGTCACTCCAGACTTAGCCTCATTCTTGTTTTTATGCTTACTATTGTGATGGTAAATCTAGAATAACCTTTGTGATTATTCCAAAACTAGGCTCACCCTTGTATAAGCTTATTATTGTGATAGTAACCACTCCACCCTTCTCTGTTTAATATCCATATGAAAAACCTTGTGGGAAGTGGATGTGGTTCAGGTGCCTGAGCTCCCGCCTACCAAGTGGGAGATCCATGGTTAGGTTCCTGGTGCCTCCTAAAGAAGACAGCAAGCTGGCGCGACAGGCAGGCACAGCAAGCTGACACAATATGATGATGCAACAAGAGACACAGGAAGAAAAACATAATGAGAGACAAAACAAAGCAGGGAATGGAGGTCACTCAAGCGATTAAGTGCCTCCCTTCCACATCAGAGGTCCTGGGTTCAGTTCCTGTTGCCTACTAAAGACAGCACACAGCAAGCACAAACAATGAGGGGGTGGGGAGAAATAAATTAATAATAAAATCTTTCAATTAAAAAGAAAAACAAAAAACCTTCTAACTGACCTTTGTTCTATATACCCCTACCCCAGATCCTTGTGACTCACCCTGGTTTAGTACCGTACCCACCCCGATCCTGTTCAACCCCTTAATGTTCATTAATGAACTCAATAGCATCCTGATGTTATAAAATATTAGAATTTCTGCAGGTCCAGGAGGCAGTTTTGGGGCCATCTAAGGCGACTGACCTCCTTAGCTTCTGCAAACAAATAAACTCATTCTTTCTTTGAAACTCTGGTGTCTCAGAAATTGGTCTTTAAGGTGCATTGGAAAAAAAGGAACCCGCATTTGTTCTGTAACAATTTCTGTATAAATATCTTAAAGTCACAATGCCTCACTTTTCTCTATCCAACAAGCATAAAATTGTGATTCATTTCTCAATATTAGAAGAACATTAGAGGCAAAATTGTATAGATAGACAAAAAGAGATAAAATATTAAAGCAACAGTGTATACTTCACTCTGTTTCTCAGTCTAATTCTCATATCCATTAAGTTTCTCTATTTGACAAACATAATTTTCTCTCTCTATCTCTATCTATATTTATATCTTTTTCTCCATCTCTCGATATAAATTTCCTCAAGAGCAGCATGTCCTACCTAAGTTCTTTCATTGCTTGCCCACTTGGCACAATTCATCTCTTAAACTTAAAGTTAATTTTAAATTTACACTTAAAGCATGCTCCCCTATCTCTACTGCTAGTTTAAAGCACATGTGCACTTCTATATGATCTAGCCACAGTACTCTGAAAAGTTCATGTGGAGTCTACTAATCTCATTATAAAATAGTACCTGATGATCCTGGCCTGAGCTCTGTCAATCTCCCTGAGGAAACAAGGTGGAAAACTAAGGTTGATGGATCCTGACACTCTGCTTCCATAGTGAAATTTTATTAAATTAAACATAACATAACTATTAGCAAACCTTTTGACATCATAATTTTTAAAACTGTATTATGCCCGTGTGCTTGGTCCGCTTGAAGACATCAAGCCTCCTGGGCAATATCAATCTTCATTGAGTTTTGAAATCCCAGCTGCATGTACAAAGCAGATGGCCCCCCCAAATTAAGATGAATGCATGCAATTGTCATTCAAAACTATTAATATTCAATTTTGCTATAGGCAGTGAGGATCCATTGCTTCTTGTGGAGGAGGGGAATAATGTGTATGTCCCTGTCCATGGTTCTAAAAAGCTTTCTGTGTGTTCAGATGTGGAGGAACCATTAATGAAGACAGTAGCAATACTAGAAAAGTGTTTTTTGAAAGCGGGGTTTTGACTTAGCATTGTTTCTCTGAGATTCATGTGCTTCATTTATAACTATTTTTCACAGGGCTGATTTACTAACAGTCTCTTTATAATTATCAATCTCTTTCACTCTAATTGCTGGACCTTGGATCATGGGAAGAAAATGTTAGGGGGAAAAGAGCATGTATTTATTAACAGAAGATGGTTGAACTATGGAGAGGATTTGTCTTTTCACATTATAAAATCCTATTTTCAAAGATTTTACAACTCAACCATAAAAAAGTATACAGTCAGATAAAACTTAGGAATTAAATGACTCTTTGCAGGCTAACTAACTAGGGGAGAGTCCTGTAGCCTATAGGTTATACTCAGGGAAAATAAAGGAATGCTGAACTATAAGTGCCTAACTATCCATCACCCATTGTATGGAATAATATAATTTGAAAATCATTAACTAGTTATTGTATTTAAGACTTTGATCTCCTGAGTTGTGCAACACTAACCAATTAGGGTTAGTATTTGGGGGAAAAACAATGCCAGTGGTGCCAAGATATGGCTGAAATGTTGAAGTTCATGAATCAGCTCTTATACATCTGTTGTGCTTTTTGTCAATATTATTATGAGAAATAGGGTTAGTGAGTTGGCAAGAAAATCTACTGCCTGATGAATCTGAAATCATTAAATAACATGGCATTACCACCTGAGCCCTTTTAGAGCAGGGACAGGAATTTCTCTAAATAACAGAGTTTAAACGTAGAAGCAGGAAAGTTCCAAATTCAGGATTTCTGGTCTTGGACTATAAAGGGATTCATGTTTGTCTAGCTCAACAGAAAAATAAAGAACAAAATAAACTGTTTTTCCTGGAATGATCAAAACAGTAAAGCCTATAATTCTAATTTGAAAAAATGTTTGAAACTTGCATTTCAGCTATCTACAACAATTAATATGTTTGTTGTAAAAAGTTAAATTACTGATATTTGATTGTATGGTAAATTCCTCACAGCTGTGACCATCCAGATAAAAGAAAAGAACATAGAAATGATAATTGTATGACAGGGTTTCACTAATTCTTGTGATGAGTTAATTTATTAAATTATATACATTAAGCACTTTGAAAAATGCCTGGCACTACATACCCTTCTAATATAAATGTTTTGTTGTTGCTGATGTCATTTTCTTTATTGTTGTCATTATAACAGATAGGGTCAAAAAGCTCGTCCTCTTGGCAATGAACCCAATTTAATTAAATATAATCACCATGACTTCTTGGACAAGTCTCTTCCTTCTTCTTCCCTCTCTTTATCCCCATCCCATTACCTATAGCTCAGTATGTGGTTTCTTGTGGTGATAATCTTGGATTAAATGACTATAGCTTTTTTAAAAAAAGGTTAATTTTGAAAAGGCAAAAAATGTCTCTCTTGATATAATAGTGACAGAATGGTCCTTGTCTCAAATAATAAAAATATCTCAAAAGGATATTCAGTCTTCTAGTTTGGAAACCAAAGGAGATGCTGCTGCTGCTGCTGATAGCAATGATAATGTCAGTGGCAACAAGCACCATCTCTAGTTCTTCTAAATGTGCCAGAAACACGATATTCATTCTCACAATAGTCCTAATAGAGAGTAGCTGAAGGTGATGAGAGAGCAAACGTGGGCACGGGCAAGAGCGGCTTGTCCTGCATCCCTAGTAAGATTTGGACCTCAGAAGACATAAGGTGCTAAGAGAATGGGGACTTAAAGATGCACCTCCACCATGCATCACTTACAGATTTGACCTTGGGACAATTATTTAATTTCTCTAAGCCTTGGTTTTCTCATATGGAAAGTGGGCATAACAAAAACCTGTATCATAGAATGCCGTGAGGATTAAATATCTTAAGTAGCACAATGCTTGGCTCTTAGAATGTCTAAGTATTTTTTCAATTGTTAATTTTTAACTTTTGTTCTTATTCTTGTTCTTATTTTTATCATTGGGACCAGAATGTACATGGAAATCTCAGAGAGTGCAAGATTGATGTGAAAATAGAAGCCAGAGACTAAAGCATGGCTTCAATCAAGTATTCTATCTGGGGTGACAAAATGAATTCAGTCTCTACGGCCCAGAGAGCTATTCTGTAAGGTCTACTCTGTCTCTGTATAAACTTCCCCCTTTAGATCTCTCTGCTGTCTTCCTCCTAAATAGAGAATACACTTAAAGCATGCTCAGTCAACCATGGAGCACGTGAAGGTACTTTTCTCATCTCAGGGCAGAAGTTCATACCTGGGATAGATTTATAGGCCCACAGAAGCCACTGAATCTGGAAGGGCTACTGAAGACAATGCTCAGGATTTCAGGGTAGTCTTTAGGTTTTGTCTCCTAATTCTTCCATGGCTTTTACTTCTACTCCAAACCAGAGACCCCTCCTTCTCTTTTCATGAGTGTGGAGGAAGCTGACATGTCTAGTCTCTACCTGGATTCTACCAGACTTATATGTAATCCACAGAGCTCCCAACATTCCGAGTGTCCCTGCTTCTTGGACTTTTCATTGCCAACCATTTTCTTATACTTGTTTTTTCCAAATCATAAATTTCACGAACATCACATTGGTTCAAGTCTTTCCTGGGTGGGTGTCTTTCTATGAATCAAATCTGTTCAATGGCCTGATTTATAAATTTTCCACCCATTCAACCCTCTACCAGCAACTGTTTTGTCTTTGTTTTGTTTTACTTCTTGCTTTTGTTCTATTTAAGGATACAAAAGTGACAGAGTTCATGCACAGCATGGTTAATTCCATGTTTATATTGCAATTACTTCTGTCAAAGCCAGGCAGATATGCAACATTTTGGAGTGTTTGCACCATAACCCAAGGGAATTGATGGACCATTCATAACTCAGCCACTTGAACTAATCTTTCGATCTGGACTAAGCTTATATCTGTGTTTTCTGCAACCATTTCCACCCCACCCCTCACCCCCAGTAAACATATATTGAGAAACAACCATGCTCTGGGCACTCTTCAAGATTTGGGAATACTTGTTCCACATTCTGTAGCTGTATATCAGAAAATAACATGCAAATTCATCTCTTCACCACATGAAACGTAAACTTTGTTTTTGGTAATTCTTCTTCTTTTATTTATTTATTTTTAGCTAGGACAATTTGATCTCTCATTGGATTCAGGGTGACATAGTAGAGAAGTAAAAGGGAGAAGAAGATCCATTTTCCTAGACAATAGTCACATGAAAAGGACCCAAGCAGTCCAGGGGTCACACAAAAGTGAGGAGTCTGCTGAGTTCTCACGTCTTCTGGGTTCAGTTCCTTGAGAAAACTCAGCAAGGTGACCATGCATACACAGCTAAGGAATCATCTTTTATTCTTCTAAACATTCTCCAGGTCTTGCCTGTGGTGAGGGAAGGATGCAAGCCCTGTTTGTTTTAATATATCAGAAATTCATTTGTATTGCTAAGTTGTTTTGAATAGTCAACTGTTGAATCTTTGGCTACCCTTGTGTGTAGAGTAAGGAGATAATTGCTCTGATCCCAGGGTGAACCATCTGCTAGTACAAATTGCTCTGCTATCTGCTTCACTGAAACACTTGTGTTCGTTGTATTATGTTGAAATGCTCATGAAACGTGGTTTATACTAAGCTGTGTTCCTGGAAAATTTGATTCTATAAATGGGCAGAACACTCTTAATTGCAAAAGCTCTTCTCTCTCTTTAGATTTCTAAACTGCTTTGCTGATTTGATCTGGGGCCCTGGAAAGCTAACATCCTGTGATAGCTGCTGATTATTGGTGCTTAGGAGGCTAGAGCAATGACAACCTACATTTTCAAGACTCATAATGGGCTGTTCTGAAACCTTTTTTGAAAATGGATGTTCCTGAGTCTTGAAATCTGAAAAAAAAATGTCTTTTTATTTTGATACAATTCTAATGTTCCTTGTTGATGCTACTGTTATAAGAGTTCAATTGGGCTTCATCTATTAGCTTTATGTTTGTATTGTAATACCAGTCAGGGGAAAGTATGATTTGATTAATGCCCATTACCAAATCTTTTATTTTGGTGTATTAATGTGAGATTAATGACCATGATGGCTTGGGCCCCAAAATGGGATCTTTTGATTCGTTGTTTCCTTTATGTTTTACATAAATATCGAACAGATGTACAAAATCTATGGCATAAGGGTGGAAAATAATGATTTAAGGAGATTCTATACATAGGACTTTCAATTAGCAAGACACCCTAAATTTGAAGGTGGATTTCACAATTCTTCAGGCATATTTGGTAGAAAATTTGGAAGTAAGAGTGAGGAAAGGCAGAAAGAGAATGTTGGGACATTAACAATTTCTTTCTGTCCCCATACTTCTTACTCCACAGTGAATAAATATGGCGCTGATTTATTTACCATCTCTTCTTTGAACTACAATTGAAAAAAAAAAAGAACATAAAACAAACATTCAAGTAAGATGGCAGATGGGTCAGATTGAATATTCCCATGATTATCGCCACCTGAGACCTGTTGGAGCAGTGTGGATATCAGGGAACCTGGACTCATTAAGGTGGACCTCCCCACCGTGATCTTCATGATCCATGATGATTTGCACAGACCAAATTTTTCTATGGGTGGAATGATTGTACAAGTTGTGCCTGGCAATACAAAGCTGGGTGTGAGGAGATTCAGCCTCAAATGAAAGGTTATGTTATGTGACCAGTGATAGTCTTCTTTCACTCTGTAGTAGGCTACACAAAACAGAAAGGAATCCAGGTTCCTGTGTGATGAAGTTACCTTTAAAAATCCTCCTTTGTCTTTACCACCAGTTTTGGACGGCCAGAACCAAGAGAAGAGCTATTTATTTGAAACATCTCTCCTCTCTCTCTTTCTCTCCCATCTTTCGTCAATTTGATTCCCTTTTTATTATCATTATTTATGCTTTGTCTAACTAGAAAAATAATTTGTCATGGATTACATCTTATTTGCAAGAGGCTCCAGTAAGATGGCAACAAAGTATGCACAATATATCATAATTTAGCAGCTTCTCTTGTAACTACACTGAAGTAATGGTGGAAAAAATACATATAAACAACTCTGAGGACGGATTTTGAATGATCCAGTAATTTTGATTTATACCTGGTATTTGATGGAACTGTATTAGCAGTTAAAGTCAATGGCTAAATGATTCCCAGCACAAAATGAGCCAGAAGTACAAAAGAAGCTTTACAATGTGCGATTGAGAGCTCTGAGCCTCCCAGCGTAAATTTCCAAAGTGCAGTGTAAATTATAGGCTTGGTTGTCACTTTTAACTAACAATTCTACCCAATATGGTCTAGCTAGGTAATTTGTCCACTATTCCTTTATGAAGCAGTAAACACCAGCTTAATTCCATTGACTTTTCTAAAGCAAACAACCTCATCTCTCATATCTACTGCAGAGGAGAGGTGAATCTCTGATGACAATAAGCCCTATTCAACAAACAAAATGTGGAATCTGGGATTGGATAGAAATGCTTTTCATTTCTATTAATAGGATTGGCTGCAAATCATCTTGAAGAGATCTCAATCTTTCCAATTTCTCTCAATGGTAAGGCTCTCATATTTCTGTATTTTCCCTCCTTACATCATCCTATCCTCTTTTGTTTCATATCACCCACAAACAACTGTAGTACAAGAAAAGCCCAGTATAGCTTAAATATTAAGGCATTGTACTATAACTTATAATGTTAGAAAAATTCAATGTGACTCTTGCTTATAAGTACACAGCAGTGCTACAGATTTAACATTAACCAGATTTAGCTCCACCAAAAATGTTTAACTATGTACTTCCTCACTCGTTACCTTTATTTGCATCTGTCCATTATCTGTATCTTCATCTGTCATTATCTGTACCTTCACATCCAACCACAACCCCCATCCCTATCACCCCAAGATTGCCCAACCCCAGGTACCACGTATATTTTAAGATTAACTGAGAAAAAAAAAACACATTTTTTCTGGATCCTTCTTAGAAATGTCACCCTAATGATTAACTTTCTTTGTTTCAACAGGTATAAAAGCTGTGAGAAAAACCCTTAATGGGAAGGCAGATTTGAGACACCCATGTCTTCTGTCCCGCTGCCGGTGTTAATAAACACTGCTTTCTATCATGACTAAACCAGTGTGGACTCCAATTCATCTGCTCTTGACAAGAATCCAGAGGGTCCCCTGCGGGATCTCCTTCCCAACCATTCTGTTTTCACTCATTTCCCCTATAGAATACCCTATCACAAAGAAGAAATGGATGAAAGCTTTGGAAATCAAAATTCAGCACTCTAACTACCAATATTAATAGAAAGAGAAAAATGTTCCAAATATCAATAAAAGTCTTAAATCAACCAAGAAAATTATGCAATTAGGCAGGCAGATGCTGGCTTGGCAGCCATTAATGTAGACTGATATCTACTACTTCGTTAATTTGACTTGCTTTCTCTGGGCAATTCCATCACATTCTTATAGCAGATTTCTGAGCCAGAAACAGATTTCCAAAGATTACAGATGCTATGAGAGAAAGAACAACCAAACCTGAGATCTTTGATCCTTCCAGATCAGGTGGGAAAGCTAATTGATTTGCATAAATGCTTTCCAGGGCACCTGCATCATAGCCTTGGTATGGCAAATTTAATTAGGATGTTTAGATGTGGATTGTCAAGTCCTCTTTCCTTAACCTAACCTTGGCATTCACATGTAAAGCACAGGTGAAACTTCTATTTACCTACTGAGGTTATTATTGCACTATTTTGAATTGAAATAATATCAGCCCCTGATACTATCATTCATTTAAAAAGATTCATTGAAATCATTAAGTCATTTATTCACTCACTAGCTATTTACTAAGTTCTTTCTTTTGCTAAGCCTTGCAATGGGCATCAAGAACATAAAATTGAACACTGTTTAGTCACTGTCTTGCAGAACTCAAGGCCTGGTGGGAAAGACAGATAGGTAAACAAACTATTATAATCACTATAATATATGCAAATAATAGAAGAAAGGGCCAAACTAATCTAAGAGCACTGAAGAAAGAGCAACTAACTTGGAGAGCTATGAAAAGTTTACAAGAAAGAGTGTAAAAAGTCTCTTGTTTTGGCAGGAGAATGTGTGATAGTGAGGGTCTGGGAGTGTGTGGCCACAACTCAATCAGAAAGATTTTATTGAGTATTTCTTGTGTTTCTCTTTGAGGTAGGTGAGTTCATTATGCCAACACAACTCCATTATTTACCACCTGATCTTCCCATGAGACATCTCCACCAGGGTGGAAAATAAGGAGGTGGAGTTACAGGTGGGGAGGAGAAAGCTTTCGGATTCAATACCTAAAGGTCTTGTGGAGAACAAGATGAATGTTATGCAGCTTCTCTTTGGAAGTGCATCTTCTACTGAGCGGACAAAGTGCCCACCATTTAAGAAGACACTAGCAGAGTTTTACTCTTTAATTTCTCTGCTCATTAAGCCTTCACTTTTGAGGTGTGAAAATGACTCCAGGCTGGTAATAAACTGCTGGAGAAGTCATTATTTTAAAAATGATCTTGCTCCCAAAGGGAATGGAGTGGTACAAAGCACAATTCCTCCAAGATCAGCTACTCTGTGGGACAATGATTGTTCAAATGTTTCAGTTATTATAAGAATAAAAACGGGCTGTCTAGTTATAGTAAGAATAGATGAAGCACAAAGTACCCAGACCTACTCAATAATCACACTAGTCTATTCTGGGGGAAGGAAAGGGGGCACATTTCAATGGGGGAAAATTATAGTATTGTTAGATTATGTATTTTAATGCAAAGGAAATGGAGAGGGTACAGAAAGGACCAAAGAAGATGGAAGTCACTTTCAGGGAGTTTTGTAATGTTAAAGAAGGGACCCAGAATAAGTTGGAATACAATAATGGTATTAATAGTAGTAACAAAAGCTTCCTAGAGCAATAAATGTCACTCAGCTTCACTCTGCAGGAAACTTAGTCCTGCACAGAAAGACTCTTCATTTTGCTTTTACACATGGCTCTCATTTTTCCCTCCAAATTAGTGAGGGGCAGGAAAGTATCTCTTGACCAGTACTTTTCTAGGTATTAAGTCCAGACTTTTGGGACATTAACTTTCTATTTCTTCCCTCTCTTCCTCCCTTATTTCCTTCCTCCCTCCCTCTTTTTTTCTCTTTTTCTTCTTTTTTTTGTTTAGTTATTTGTTTAGTGCTTGTGCTTATATTTCATGTAGAATGCAATCTTTGCATTCGAGCATACTGTAGAAGATAGTGAGATAATCTGAAAGTCACGGTGTTGTAGCCTAGGTGGGGCAGCATGGGAAGATGTAGAATGAAGAACGGGTGATTATATATGGATAAAAAGTTATTCCAACGACCTTGTTTTTCATGTGTTCCATAACCTTTGAGCAATCAACCACCTTGATTAGAGGGAAATTGAAGTTGTGTGATGCAGGGATAACAACTCTCTTTTGGAGGAACATTCTTCTCTGGAAGTGGAAAATCCACTCAGACACCTCACCTTTGACCTAGAGTCAATGGATTTCTAAGGGGGGAGAGAATAGTAAAATGTCTGTGGCATATACAAAGTTCTTGGCTTCTCTCCTGAATTATATCCTTTCAAAACAATTTGGTCATCATGTCCTCACTGCAGAGTGGTCCAAGGGTTTGCCTTTACCTCCAAAGTCCCATTCTCAGGTTTTCTTCAGCCCAAAGGTAGGTGTATTGTCTTGCCCAAACACACAGCAGATGTTTCACAAGGCATAAAATGACTAACTGCCCTTTTGGTAACTACTCTGGGATTCTATGATCCAAATAACAAACATAAGAAATATCTTATAGTTCAACTCTTCTCAGGGTCCTTAAATTATATAGTCAAATTCCAGGTGATTAATCTTCAGTCCTTTGACAGTCAGTGCAATCCCAACTGGAAGCTAATGGGGAAACTGAATTTTATGGATTTAAATAAAGCACAAAGGGAAGAAAGAAGAAAATATGTAAACATGGTGACCTTAACTGGAACGATGCGGTAGAATGTTCTTATACTTTTTGGCCCATATTAATGAATAACTTGTCTGTTGCCCAGGAAGTTTGGCAAACCGAACTCTCATGGCTTATTGGAGCAGTTGTAAGTGCTTTACCAACACAACAATGGCCAAGCTGCTACCATTATCCCTGTCACCAACTTCACATCCATCACTTCCACCATCACCACCACCATCATCGCTATTACCATCTCTACCTGCACCTCTGCTACCACCTCCACTACCACTAGCAACATCACCACTTTCTGTCATCTTCACCTCTACCACCTCTACCACCATCACCACCTCCACCACCATCACCACCTCCACCACCATCACCACCTCCACCACCATCACCACCTCCACCACCATCACCACCTCCACCACCATCACCACCTCCACCACCATCACCACCTCCACCACCATCACCACCTTCACCACCATCATGACCTCCATCCTCATCACCACCAGCACTATCACCTTACTAAGTTAAAATTAGTGAATGAGTAGGTAACAGCCTCTTCTTTATAGTCCAATGGGACATTTATGGGTCTGCCTTCCCTTCCATATATTTTCTTTTAGAAGGGAGCCTTTAGCCATTCTTTTTTATTTAATTAAAATTTTGTATTTAATTTTTAAAAATATGTAATTTTCAAGTGGCTTAAACTTAGAAATTACAAAAAAGTGTAAGCAGTGAAAATTCACCCACACAGCTATTCCCTAATCATTGCACCGAAAGCAACTTGTATACTTCCAAAGACAGCTTATGCATATATAAACAAATTTTCTCAATGACATCTATGGCCCTTGAAAAATTATTTATTCAGGTTTCCAAAGGCCTAGCTGAAGAGGCCTTCCTCAAGAGCTGAGCTTTCTTTTTCAGGTACCTGGGAATACTACAGTCAGACTGACATTTTTTTTTTGGACCACCGTGATCGTACGAGTATGAGCAATTTGCATTGTAATATCAGAACTTGGTTCACATCACGTAAAGGTGGTCTTTTTATTTGTCCCTCATCACCATTCTATCTTCTTCCTCCTTTTTTCCTGTCAGGAAGTGGGGAGATTTATTTCTAAGTGGCGCTACCCTGAGGCGATAGGTCTTTACCACCCTAGCTTAGTATGTATTTGTGCATGTGCCCTGGGGTTGCTTTATGGGAATCCTTATCTAGGCTAGGACTTGGGTTCTCAGGTTTTTTCTTTTCACCTAGAAAGTCCAGCAAAACTTTAGCCCTATTTTGCAGCCAGTCTCTCCATGTTCTTTAAACAGCTTTGTTTTATTTTGTTAAAGGCTGCCAATTCAATATACCAGAAATGGGTTGGCTTTTACAATGAGAATGTATTAGGTTAAAAGCTTACAGCTCTGCAGCTGTGAAAAATGTCCAAATCAAGGCATCACCAGAGATGCTGTCTCACTGAAGGTCAGCTGCTGGTGGTCCTGGACTCCTGTGACGTGGTGAGACACAATGTTAGTTCTGCTGGTCTCTGTCTTCTCCTCCAGACTCACTTTCTCCCTGAGCTCAGCTGTGGGCAGTCATGTACTTGGCAGGGTCTCCTCTCCTCCGGGACTTGTTGCTTCAGCTTCATGCTACTTTGTCTGTAGCTTTTCTCTCTCCCGGGTTCCTTGCTGAGCTCCCAGTTTCCTTCTGTCCATCTCTGTGGCTTTTTCTTTGTGTCTGCAGCTTTTATTCCTCCATTTATAAAGGACTCGTGTAAGAGGATCAAGATCCTTCCTGGGCTACACCCTACTGGAACAATCTAATCAAATAGCCCTGAACTGATCTAATCTAATCAAGGGTGCACAATAAATTCAATTTAAGAATATAATTTTCTGGGGTCTACATAAAAGACTTAAACAAACACGGGCTTGGAGTGCCAACTGATTCCTCTGAGTTTTCACCTTTTCCTCTATATTCAGCTTTGTAATACCTCCATATTGTTTCAGCTCTGATAATTTTAAGAAAACATTTAAAAAATATTTTATCCAGCATTTATTTGTCTTCAGCAGGACAGTTAGTCTGAATAACCTAGCCTCTCGTTACCCAAAGCAATGTCCCCCGATCTGTTTTCAAATTGTGTCTTGATTCCTCTTTTGGACTTTGATCCAGAGATCGGCCAGTACAACTTTTCTACTAATCCATAAAGCCTGTTTTCCTTCAAAATAATTTAAAGTTAGAATTTCTTTAGAGCAGGGGTTCTTAACCTTTTTTGTTCCATGGACCCTTTTGCCAGTCAGGTGAAAACCATGGAACCCTTACTAAGTTCACACTATATTGTGTATTATTTAATAAATATATCACACCCCCACCAACACGTCCCCACAAGAATAATGTTTTTTTGGAATTTCAATTCAAACGCACAGACCCCTGGTTAAGAACCCCTGCTTTAGAGCAAAGTCAATGATGGTTTATTGTTTATTGCTATTTACTCAGAACTACACAGGGAATTGGGTCGACTATAGCCCCAATGATCTGATTCATTCGACTGGTTCTGGTTCTGAGCAGAAGGTGAGAGGAGCGGTGCTGTCTCCCAAGCTCACATGGCATGTCTGACTTAGGTTTATGGTCCTGTGGGTGTGGGGTTTTGAATGGTTCATCCACACACCTAAATCAACCTTTTTTCCCTCAGGTTTTACTCTATTAGGGATTTGTCTATTCTTAGGTCATGGTTGACTTTCAAATTCTCTTTGTCTCTTAGAATTAAATTGTTTCTTGTTGGATATTAGGTCTTTTTATTATTTTTTTTTCTTTAGAATATTCACTAATTTACTACTTCTTCTCTCTGCACTGCATCGGGAATCTAGAAGGCCTAGATCCAAAATAAAGTTTTTCTGTTCACTAAACTAAATCACCTGGCCAAATCATAAATAGCAACATGGGTAATATATCAGGACACATGGAGTACTGTTTTACTCATTATCTCGCTAAAACTTTGCTCACCTGTTGTACATGATTATGTTGGTATTTTAAAGATTAATATTACATGTGAAGGAACTCTCTTACTAATTTTCTGCATTTCAGTTATCATTTTCTTGTCTTTTTTTTATGCTCCTTTTCTCTTTAAACTACTTTGGATCTTTGGAGATCATTTGATCCAAAAGTTTCTTTTCACAGATGAAGAAACTGAGATTTAAAGAGGTTAATTTATATCTTTAAGGTCACACAGGTAATTTGTGACAGAATTAATTTTAGATTTAGAGAGTTGCAAAAGCAGTACAGAGAGTTCTTGCACATCTTTAACCTGCATTTCTAATGTTAACATTTCACATAACCATATTACAATGATCAAAACTCAGAAATCAACCCTGGTATAATAATATTAACTAAGCTTTAGATTTCTTTTAGAGTCCACCAATTTTTCTAGTGAGTACCTTTTCCTGTTCCAGGATCCAATCCAGGATCCACATTGCATTTTGTTGGCACAGCTCTTTAGTCTCCCCCAATCTGTGACAATTCCTCCAGTTTCCTGATCTTTTATGGCCTTGCCATTTTGAACAGGCATGATCAGCTATGTTGCAGAATGTCTCTCAAGTTGGATTTGATTTGTCTGATTTTTTTTTTTCTGATTATACTGAGATTAGACATTTTGGGGAAAAAAATTCCACATATACGATATGCCCTTCCCAGTGCATCTCATATAGGGTTTTATGATGCTGATCTGTCTTATTACTGGTGGTGCTGACCTTGCTCACTTAAGTTGGTGTCTGCCAGTTTCCCCACTGTGAGGATGCTAGCTTCTCTGCATATTTAATATATATTTTGGGAGAGACACTTAGAGACTATGCAAATAACCTGTTTCCCCATGAACTTTTAGCCACTAATTTTAGTATCCATCAGTTACTTCCTGTATATTTTAGCTTTTTAAAGCTTATCTCTCTGAAAAGAGAGAATTGTGTCAGATTTTCACATTATGCCTGAAAGTCCAAGGTCACAATATGAGGGCAGTTTACCTTGAAATCAGAAGTGAGATTTGAAAAATGAGATTGAAATGATGTAGAAAAGGGAAGTGTTGGGGTAGGGTAGAATCTGGAGATGTGAATCAAAAGTGTAGATGAAACTCAGAAGCAACTGGTGTCCAGAGTTAAAACTAGACTGTCTCATTAGTAGTGAAATAGAGGAAACTCAGACATGACATATAACCTAAAAGCATGTGAAATGATTAAAAAAAAAAAAAAAAAAGAGCCATTTGAATACATGGGTAGAAAGTGAAATGTCAGAGAGAAGAGTGGCTGGAGCTACTTAAGTGCTACAAAGGGCTTGCTAAAGAGGGAAACGTGTGCAAGAAGGAGAAGGATCATGCAAGGATTTGGCAGCCGTGCATTTTAAGCAATCAACATGAGGTTTTGTAATAACAGAGAAACAGTCAGTTAAGCAGATATTATAATTATTTATGGAGAATGGTTATTATGTTGTATCAATTAAGAGATGAATAATTGGAACCTAATTGCCATTGTTCTTGTTTTGCTTGTATTGGCCACATCCGTTATTCCTCCCCATCGCTTCTCTTTCCTTTCTAATCTCAGAGAGGGATTTTGTTAAGGTTCATGAACAAAATGACACAAAGGGGACAGCAGAGTAATATGCCACCTCCAGCTTTTTCTCTGGATAGGAAATCCTTTGATGGGAAAAGTAAAGAGATTGTAATAGCATTTCTGCTGGCTTTCTCACTTTCCTTTCCCTCTTCTCTGTTAGAATTGATGTTCAATCAGGACCTATCATCTGCTGAGGAAGTGCCCTGCTAGGTTTAAGAGGATTAAAGAGGGAATCAGAAGAAAGGAAGCAAGAGTGAAGGGAATTAAGGAAGAGGAGACTGCAAATTTGCCCAGTTCAGTGCTTTGGAATGGAGAATGGTGAGGGGTTCTAAGAAGAAGGGAATTCAATTGACTGTGGTATATTTCTTAGGATTCCAAGTGAGAGCGTAGAGAATAGGGGGTTAGTCAAAGAGATGGTACACCTACAGTCTGAGAATTCATCAACAATTTTGCTCTTTACCACTATGTTCATAATGCTAATCCCATAGTTTTAAGTTTTACAGTGGAGAGCAGACCTCATTTGGGGTATGCACCCATGTCTCCTTATCTTCCATTTTTCCATACTGCTCCCAGTTTTGAAATTCAACTCCTCCTAAGAAGGGTAACATAGCCAGCCCAAAGCACTTTAAAATCAATAGTATATCAGAGACAAGCAAAACAGTTATTTTTGAAGCATTTAGGACTCTGTATCAGTTTCTTATTGCTGCTATAACCACAAATTTAGCTGCTTAAAATAGGGCACAGTTATCATCTCACAGTATATGTAGGTCAGTTGTCTGAAATGGATCTCACTGGTTTAAAACCAAAGTGCCAGCATACCTGCTTTCCTTACTGGGGACTCTGGGAAAGAATCTTCTTCTCCTTCAGGTTGTTTGCAGAATTCAGTTCCTTGCAGTGTAGGACAGAGGTTTCTGCTTCCTCGCTCATGGTCGGTGAGGAGTCCTTTTCAACTTTTAGAGGCTGCCTGAATTCCTGGGCTCATGGTTCCCTTCATCTTCAAAGCCAGAAATGGTGGGTGAATCCTTCTCACACCTCAAATCTCCCTCACCTTCAGTTCTGCCTTTTCTCTTCTGCTGTCTCTTCTGACTGACTCCAGCTAGAGAAACTTCTCAGCCTTTAAGGGCTCAAGTGATTGGATTAATCCTGCCTGGATAATCCAGGATAATCTCCCTATTTTAAGATCCATAAGCTTAGTTATATCTGCAAAATCTCTTTTGCCATGTAATCTAATACATTCACAGATTCCAGGGTTTAAGGCATGGACATCCTTAGGGAGGCATTATTTGGCTTACCAGAGGCTTAAACAGCTCAAGAGGAAGATTTTAAGAGGAGTTAGGGGCAAGATGCGGGCCCAGCCAAGTCCTGGAGTATTGCTTGTATTAAGGAAGGGACCATTGGGAAGACTTCACAGTGGAGGGCATGACCTAGAGAGTGGGAAGGTGCTGGCCTCCTAAGTGGGTGGGAGACGAGGTGACACAGGGCAACACTGCCCACTTAAATTCACCTAGGTTGACTTTGCCTAGGAAAGCCAGTTAGGGAATGGGATGAAGTTGATATTTGGAGCACTCCATTGCCTGAAGAGAGTGTCAGTCTTTCTCCAGCCACAGACAGGTCGGCTATGCACAGGCCAGCAGCAGACAAAGCAGGACCTGTAGAAGGCTGGGCTGTGTGACCTGCTCATTACAAGGCATGACTTTCTGGCCATCTGTCGGCTTTGCCTGAGAGTTCTGTGACAGCCCTTCTAACCTTCTGACTCTGCCTGGCACTGGCACTTTCTCTGATAGTCTCTGCTACTGAGAAGCTCTTAGCCAGCCCACATATGTGCTGACTCTTCATACAAAGCAGAGATTCGTAAACTTTTTTGTTCCATGGACCCCTTTGCCAGTCAGGTGAAAACCATGAGCCCCTTACTAAGTCCACACTATACTTTGTATTATTTAATAAACATATCATACCTGCACCAACACGTCCCCACAAGGATAATGTATTTTTGAATTCCAATTCAAGCTCATGGACCCCTTGTTAAGAACCCATGTCCTAAGGGAAACTATGGTGCAGTCCTGTTATCAGAGACCAGGACATCAACTTTAGACACACAGTTTGTGGGACACCTCATGTGCATTGTCTCTCATCCTCTCAGCCCACCCCTGGCCACTGTGGCAGCCAGATTTGCACAAGTATAGCCTGACACCACCTTGCTTACTTTCTGCCTCAGTTTCTTCTGACGTAATAGTGAGTCAGCGTACATAGGCACAACTTTAGAAGGGAGCAGGGAGTTAATACCCCATGAGAAAATCTTTGACCAATAAGAAATGGAAGCTTGCATACATGCTCCCCCATTTTCCTTCCCTGAGGTGGGCATTCCTGAAGTTCATTCTCTATGGCTCCCAGAAGGTCTCAATGGATTGAGGCCCTATTGACTAAAGAGTGAGCAGCTCAATAACACACTTTTGTATTGGCTTTCCACCCTTCCTAATTTTATCCTCCCTGCTCCCTAACTTCTGTTTCCTGGAGTCACCTCCCAGAATAAAATAACTGTGTGTAAGCTCTATCTCCGGCTCTGTTAAGACAGGTGTAGGCTATATTAACTGGTGAAAATGAGGAAGACCCTAGTAAGGATCAAAAATATTTAATAAGAAAAAGCTCAGTCTCTCTTTATGATGTTCACCTATGAGTCACAGGCAGGACTTGGGAGAAAACAGTCTGAAGCATGTATCACCACAGCACCTGGCACTTGGGGAGATACATGGCTCTGTAGTGCCCTTTTAACAGCAAGCCAAGTGGTAGATGACTTGCTTCTGTAAATAAAAGAGGTGGAGAAACATAGAGGTGGTATTGTACTAGCATTGTAAACAGCTTATATGGATATCATGAGGAAACGAAGTAGAGAGCTTATGATACATCAATTAGTAAAAAGAATTGATTGCTGTATTAGGCCTGTTCTTTGGAAGGAATTGGGAGGAGGTAGAAGCATAGAGGTAGGGTCTTCAAAATTTTTTTATCTAAAATTGTGCAGTAGGAGCTTGTAGATTGAAAGATCTTTAGAGATGCTTGAAAGGTAAGGCATTATAAGACTGAGAAAGAAAACAAACATCCTAGAAAAGAAGAATAATAAGAGAAAGGCTATGCTATGAATATTATATATAGTTTTAAAGTGCTAACTCCACCTCTTTCTTACCTTTGAGGCATTATTCTAGTGACTTAAAATATCTGAACTGAAATTTTCTTACCTGGAATATGGGGATAGTAATAATTTTGTCCTCATGATATGTTGCCGGGATCAAATGATATAATGTATATAAACACAAATTAACATAAAACAACCATTTAGTGAGAAACTAATATGTACTAGGACTGCCCTGGGCAGGAGGGAATACAGAGATGAATGTGACATGGTCCTTGCCTTTGAGGAACTCCCAAGTTATGAAGAAAGACAGTATGTAAGTGGAGATGTAGAATGCAATGCATTGAATGGTTAAAGGAAAATCTGTGGAATCCAAAAGAGAAGCAATCATTCTTCTGGATGTGAGTAATGAGAAGTTTGCATTTCATTTAGAAGGTTAGCAGTTTTCTTCAGACACAGAAAAAAAAATGAAGTGGGAGGGTGTGATGGTTAGGCTAATGTGTCAACTCAGCCAGGATTAAACTCTTGCCAGGCCCAGAGACAGCAAAACCACCTTAATACAATACTAGGTGAAGAAGGATTTTCTCATTCTTCTTCCCTCTCTCCTTTGTCCTCCTTTATTAGTCAGCCAAAGGAGTGCTGATGCAAAATACCAGAAATCTGTTGGCTTTTATAAAGAGTATTTATTCAGGGTAGAGGCTTACAATTACCAGGCCATAAAGCAAAGTTACTTCCCTCACCAAAGTCTGTCACCACGTGTTTGAGCAAGATGGCTGCTGAAGTTCAGCCTTCCTCTTCCTCTTAAGGCTCCATGGTCAGGCTCTCTAGGCTTTGTCTCTCTCCCCAGGGCTTGATTCTCTCTGGGCTCAGCTGTAGACTATCAGGCAAATGGCTCATCTCTTTTCCTGGGGCCTTCTCTCCTTCCTCACGACCAAGCTTCTCTGTGTCCTTACTTTCCGGGGCTCCAGCTCAAAAACTCCAACTCTGCCTTTTGCCATGTCTTTAGTATGTGAGTCCCCACTCACCAAGGGGTGGGGACTCATGCCTTACTGACATGGCCCAATCAAAGCCCTAATAATAATTTAATTAAGTAAAAGTAAAACTTCAGACAGACTAGTTTACAAGCATAATCCAAAAACTATTTTTGGAAATCATAAACAATGCCAACCTGCTACACTTCCCCACAATTCAACCGTGGCAGTTTAAAAATAGCTACTGGTAGGAGGTAAGAAAGAGAGAAAAAGTGAACTAAGCCACTTTTCTTGGTGGTAGTCAATTTAGTTTTACTCTTGCCTTATTTAAGGTGTAAGGGACAGGGGATAGGGAATGAAGATTGAAATGCTGATTGACCTAGTGAACTAGGAATTTCAATTAAAAAAATATATATATATATATATATATTTATTTATTTGAGGTACAGGGTCTGGGGATTGAACCTGGGACCTCTTGTGTGGGAAGCCAGCACTCAACCACTGAGCCACATTGGCTCCCCTAATTTGGCTTTTTCATTTATTTAATTGTTTTTTTTTTGTTTTGTTTTGTTTTGTTTTTAGGAGGCACTGGGGACAGAACCTGGGACCTCCCATGTGGGAAGCAGGCACTTGAGCCACATCCACTCTCAGAATTTCAATTTTTTAATTCATACTTGATGTTTATGACTTAAATCATCCCTTGGTTTTATTTATTTCCCAAGAATAACTACTCTTACACAAACAGTGAACTCTAAGTTAAAGCATGGACTTTAACTAATAGTACAGCTATAAAAATGAGCTATCATCAATTTTAACAAATATTCCACACCAAGACAAGGTGTTGATGGAGGGGTAGTATATTCCCATCCTGTATTTTATGCACGATTGTTCTGTAAACTCACAACTTTGCTAATAAAGGGAAACATAGTACTAGACATATCAAAAAGCAAAGAAAAAGAATGCCCAAATTTTCATCCAGGACAAGGCAAAACATCTCTCAATGAAAAAACTCTAAATAAATAGTGAAAACCCAAAACAAATTTGCATTTTGAATACATCCTACAAGTTGCTTTTTCAAGGCTTGTTACAAAGGGGATTCAAAAAAAGAGAGACTAAAAAGCCAAGAAAAAAACATCAATGAGATTAAAGTTGCAGAAACCAAGGGAAGAAGAATATGAAACATAAGGCTGGTAACCTGGAGGACTTCCAATTGACCAAGATGATGGTATAAGACTATCTAGGGTACTGTTCCCCCACAGAATTTCTGAGTATCTAGTGAAAACTGGCATAATCAACATCTGAAAACTCTGGAAAATAGTTAGAGACTTACAGTAATTGAGTGAGTACCAAATCAAGAAAGCACAATTTTAAAAAATGGGAGGAGAAACTTGGTGTGGAGCCAATCTGCACTTCTATTGTGGGTCCCTGGCCCTGCACAGAAAGAGCATAGTAACTCTGTGTACATAATGTGTCCGTATCAGGTAGCAGCCTCAGAGACTGAACCAGGAAACACTTCTCAAGCTCAGTCTCTTAGAACTTGCCTTGCAGGTAGTAGCAGCTTGTGGACAGCTAAAGCAATGTAAGAAACAATTTAACCAGACACAAAAGGATAAATGTATAATCATGCTGATATGAAATAATTAGAATAAGTAAACTCATAGAGTTAGACTCTAGAATATAGATTACCAGGGGGTAGGGTGAGGGTAGGGAATAGGAGTTAAGACTTAAAAGGGACAGAGTTTCCATTTGGGAAAATGGAAAAGTTTTGGTAATGGATGGTGGTGATGGTAACACAATATTGTGAACATAATTAACAGCACTGAATTATATATTTGAATATGGTAAAGAGGGGAAGCTTTAGGTTGTATATAGGTTACTAGAATAAAAATTTTTTTAAAAATCTATGGAACTTCACAATACAGTGAGCCGTGTGTATTATTCATGATTATTCTATAAACCCACAACTTCTCTAATAATAATAAAAAAAGAAACAATTAAGTCAAAGCAGCCTGGGGCAAAGGATTACTGGCTTTAAGGCCTATACTTTACACATAGAGCACCTTAGAGGGGGAGAAAGTCTATTTCAATGGAGCATGGGGTAAAGGGGGGCATTTGAATTCAAATGAGGGATTCCTAAGGCCATGAATAAGCACAATCTTAGAAAAGATGGTGAGGACATTGTACTTCATATTTGCCTCAGGCTGATCTTTTTGATAGGAGAGCTAAACTCTGAAGTCAAGATCCAGAAAATGTGGAGCAATTAAAAAAAAAAAAAAAGTGAAAGGTGCTTTTTGCATTTGTTTGTTTGTTTGTTTGTTTTTGGCAACTGATACTCAAGGAAATGTCTGTCATATCACTAGTTGGATACAAACCTAAGGAACAGAGACCAGGAATCCCAGAGTTAACATTTAAAAATATTAAAATGTAGGGTGTGCAACAAAAGAGAAGGCAAAGAAAGAAACAAGACATGATGGCCCATCCAAAGGAACAAGATACAGTTCAGAAACCATCAACAAAGATAACCGGAATTTGGATATAACACTGACTTTAAAAAATGATGTTCCATGTGCTCAAGGAGATAAAGGAAACAGGGAGAAATAACTAAAGGACATCAGGAAAACGATGAATGAACTATATGAAAATCTCAATAAAGAAATAGAAATTTAAAAAAAGAAGCAAACAGAAATACTGGAATTGAAGACTTCAATACCTGAAATGAAAAATTCACTGTGGGATTTCAACAGCAGATTGGAGCTGGAAGAAGAAAGAAAGAATCAGTGAACTAAAATATAAGACAATTGAAATGGTTCAGGCTGAGGAGCAGAATATAACAAGAATGAGAAAAAGTGAACAGAAGAGACCTGTAGGTCACCATCAAGCATACCAATGTTTGAATTTTGGGTATACCAAAGGAGAAAAGAGAAAGGAGCAGAAGGAATAGTCAAAGAAGTAATGGCAGAAAACTTCCCAAACATAATGGAAAACATGAACATACACATTCAAGAATCCCAACTCTAGGATACACTTGAAGAGAACCAAGCCCAGGCACATAGTGGTTAAAGTGTCCAATGCTGAGGCCAAGGAAAAGGTTCTGCAAGCTGTAAGAGAAAAGCACATGTTTTGTATAAGAAAATATCAACAAGATTAAGTGCCAATTTCTCATCAGAAAACATGGATGCAGAAGGCAGTGGAACAAAATATTTAAATTTCTGAAAGAAATTGACTACCAACCAAGAATTTTGAATCTAATGAGGTTGTCTTTAAAAAAAAAGGGAGGGATTAAGACTTTCCCAGATAAACAAAAGTTGAGGGAATTTGTCAACTCTAGACATGCCCTACAAACAGTGCTAGAGGAAATTCTTCAGACTGAAAGAAAAGGACTCTAGACAGAGGATAAAAATGACATAAAGAAATAAACAAATCCATAAAGGTAACCATATAGGTAATTATAAATGCTGGTACTATTATACTATATTTTTTAGTTTGTAATTCTACTTTTTACTTCTTACCAGTTCTAAAATGCAAATGAAAAAAGAGAAATGATAAATCTGTGGTTTTTGGATATACAATGTATAAAGATATACTTTGTAATAAGCACAACATAAAGGTGGGGGTATGGAGGAGTAGGGGAACAGTGTTTGTGTATGCTGTTGAAGTTATATTGGTCTCAAGTCAAACATGATTGTTATAGATTTAGGGTTCTGAAATTATTCCCCTTGGTAAACAGAAAGAAAATACCTGAAAAATATATACAGAAGGAGATGAGAAGGGATAACAAATGGTATACTACAAAAAATCAAGTATATATGAATGTAGGCACTAATGGAGGAATTTAGGAACAAGAAGGTATAAGACTTACAAAGGCCAAATAGTAAAATGTCAAATAGAAGTCCTACATTATCCATAGTTACTTTAAATGTAAATGGATTAAACTCTCTAGTCAAAGGCAGAGATTGGCAGAATGAATAAAAAAACATGACCCAAATATATGCTGTTTACAAGAGACTTATCTTAGATTCAAACACAAGGAGGTTGAAAGTAAAACAAACACAAGAAAGTTGAAAGTGAAATTTTTAGAACTACATGAAAATTGACATTCATGAAATTTCAATTTATGAAAGTGAAATTCCATGCAAATAATTATCAAAAGAGAGCTGAGATAGCTATACAAATATCAAAAGAATTAGACTTTAAGTCAAAAACTGTTACAAGGGTCAAAGAAAGTCACTATACTGATAAAGGGATCAATTCAACATGAAGATTTAAAAATTGTAAATATGTATGAATCTAACAGCACCCCCAAGATATATACAGCAAATATTGACAGATTTGAGTGGTGAAATAGATGGTTCTACCTCAATTATACTATAAATCAATTACACCTAATAGACCTACCTAGAATACTTTGCCCAATATTAGCAGAATACACATTCTTCTCCAGTGCACATGAGACATTTTACAGGATAGACGTTATTTTAGGTAACAAAACAAGTCTCAATAAATTTAAAAACATTGAATCATATGATGACTTTTCCAACCACAATGGAATGAGCCTAGAAATCAATAATAGATGGAGAACTGGAAAATCCAGAAATATGTGGAATGAAACAATACACTCTTAAACAACCAATGGGTCAAAGAAGAAATCACAAGAAAAATCAGGAAATATAGCAAGAGGAATGTAAATTAAAACACAACATACCAAAACTTGTGGGATGATGCAGTAATGAGAGGAAAATTTATAGATCTAAATGTTTGCATTAAAAAAGAAGAAACATCTCAAATTAGAGACCAAATATCACAACTGGGGGATCTAGAAAAAGAAGAACAAAGTGAGCAGAATTAAGGAAATAAAAAAGGTTATAATGGAGATAAATAAAATAGAGAATCAAAAAAAAAAAAAAAAAGAGAAAATCAACAAAACCATGAGTTGGTTTTTGAAATGATCCATAAAATTGACAAACCTTTATGTAGACTAAAAAATGAAAAAGAGAGAGAGGGTGCAAGTAAATAAAATCAGAAATGAAAGGAGAATATTACTACTGATTCCACAGAAATCAAAAGGATTATAAGAAGATTTTATGAAACTATATGTGAACAAATTAGATAAACTATAGAAACATACAAATTTCTAGAAACCTACACTGATGATAAAGAATAGAAGATTTTAAAAAAAAGATTTATTTATTTATTTATTCCCTCCCTCCGCCTGTTATTTTGTGCTTGCTGTCTGCTCTCTGTGTGTTCTTCTTTGTCTGTTTGTCTTCTCTTAAGGCAGCACCAGGAACTGATCCTGGGACCTTCCGGAGTGGTAGAGAGGCTGCTCAATATCTTGCGCCACCTCAGCTCCCTGGTCTGCTACACCTCTTATTGTCTTTCCTCTGTGTCTCTTTTTGTTGCATCATCTTGCTGCATCAAGTCTCTGCACGGGCCAGCACTCCTGTGTGGGCCAGCTCTCTGCTAGGGCCAGCTTGTTTTTCACCAGGATGCTTCAGGAATCGAACCCTGGACCTCCTATATGGTAGACTGGAGCCCAATTGCTTCAACCACATGCACTTCCCTGGAATAGAAGATTTTAAGAGACCAATAACAAGTAAAAGGATTGAATTAGGAAAAAAAGAAAAAACCTCCCAAGAAAGAAAAGCCCAGGATCAGACTGTTTGACTCATTAATTTAGCAAACATTCCAATAAGTATTAGTATTATAACCAATCCTGTTCAAACTCTGCTAAAAATTTGAAGAAAAGAGAATACTTTCTAACTCATTGTGGGATGTCAACATCACCCTAATACCAAAGGCAGATAAAGACACCAAAAGAAAAAAAATGACAGACCAATAGCATTTATGAATATAGATGAAAAATCCTCAGGGAAGTGGATGTGGCTCAAGCAATTGGGTGCCCACTTACCACATGGGAGGTCCCGGGTTGGGTTCCTGGTGCCTCCTAAAGATGAACAAGACAACAAGCTGATGCGATGGGTTGGTGCGGTGAGCTGATGCAATGAGACGACACAATGAGGAGACCAAAAAGGAAACACAATGAGAGACACAACAAGCAGGGAGTGAATGTGACTCATGTGATTGGGTGCCTCCCTCCCCATGGGAGATCCCAGGTTTGGTTCCTAGTGCCTCCTAAAAAGAAGACGGGCAGACACAGAGAGCAGACAGTGAACGCAAACCACCGGGGAGAAGGAGGAGAAATAAATAAAATAAATCTTAAAAAAAACAAAAACAAAACCTCAACAAAATACCAGCAAATTAAATCCAATACATATTAAAGAATTATACACCATGATCAAGTGAGATTTTTTTCCCCTGGCATATAAGGGTGGTTCAACATAAAAAAAATTAATTAAGGTAATAAATCACATTAATACAAAAAAGTAAAAAAAAAAATCATGATCATCACAACTGTTGCAGAAAAGGCATTTGATAAAATCCAGCACTCTTGTGCAATATAAACACTTAGAGAAGCAGGAATAAAAGGAAACTTCCCCGATATAATAAAGGGATATATGAAAAACTCACAGCTAAAGTATATGGTGAAAGACTGAGAGCTTCCCTCTCTGATCAGGAACAAGACAAGGATGCCCACATGCCACCACTGTTATTCAACATTATACTGGAAGTTCTAGCCAGAGCAATTAAGCAAGAAACATAATAAAATGTATCTAAATTGTAAAAGAAGAAGTAAAACTTTCTCTATTTGCAGATGACATGACCCTACCTAGAAAATCCTAAAAACTCCACTTCAAAGCTACTAGAGCTAATAAACAAATTCAGCAAAGTGGTGGGTTACAAGAATAATATGCAAAATCAGTAGAGCTTCTATACACTAATAATGAGCAATCTGAATAAATCAAGAATAAAATTCCACTTACATTATAACTATAAGAATCAAATATCTATGTACAAATTTAACCAATGATGTAACGTGCTTATGCATGGTACACTACAAAAACATTGCTGAAAGAAATCAAAGGAGCCCTGAACAAAGAGAAGGACATTCTGTGTTTACAGATTGGAAGATTAAATATATTGAGATGTCAATTCCTCGCAGATTGATCTACAGATTTATCTCAATCCCAGTCATAATTCCAACAGCCTTCTTTGCAGAAATGGAAAAGCCAATTATCAAATTCACATGTTAGGAAGAGACACAGAGAAAGGGAGCTCTGCTATTTTGACCCTGGTATTTGATAGAACTCCAGGTTTGCCTACAGCTGCAGAAAGACAGAGAAGCCCCAAGATGCTCAAGGAGAGGAGGCTCAGCGTAGATGCCTGATTGCCTACAGCTGAGCTCCAGGACAAAGTAGAAAGAGACCTGCAGACCCACCACCTTGCCTCGCCACATGGCAGGACTTCAGGATCTGCTAGCAGCCAACCTTTGGTGAGAATGCATTTCTGATGATGCCTTGATTTGGACATTTTTGCAGTCTTGGAATTGTAAGCTCTTACCCTAATAAAATTCCCATTATAAAAGCTAGAAAATAAAAAATTCACATGTTAGAATAAGGTGGCTAAATAGCCAAACCCATCTTGAAAAAAAAGGATGAACTTGGAAGACTCACATTTCCTGATTTTAATACTTATTAAAAATCTACAATAATGAAAACAGTTTGGGGAAGCAGATGTGGCTCAAGTGGTTGGGCATCCATCTACCTTATGGGAGGACCTGAGTTCTATCCCTGGGACCTCCTGGTAAAAAAAAAAGGTGAGCAGGTGAGCGAGGCCCGCATGGACGTGTGGTGAGCCATGCAGTGCAGATGATGACGCAACAAAAGAGAGATGCAGGGGAGAGTAAAGGCAAGACATTCCAGAAACCAGGGACCAAGGTGGCACAAGCGACAGGGTGCCTCTCTTTCACATTGGAGGTCCCTAGGATTGAATCCCAGTGATGCCTGGAGGAGAAAAATGAGAAGAGAAGGCAAGAAACAGACACAGAAGACCACCCAGCGAATGAACACAGACAGCAAGTGAGGGTAGGGGGCGGGGAACTCATAGAACTGTACATCAAAAAAAAAAAAAAGAAAAAGTCAATTAAAAAAAAAAAAACCCAAAAAACACAGTATGTTAGTGTCATAAGGACAGACATATAGACTATCGGAATTTAATTGAGAGTTCAGAAATAAACGCTCACATCTATGGCCAATTGATTTTTCACTATGGTGCCAATTCAACTCAATTGGTAAAGAATAATTTCTTCAACAAGAGAAAATAGAACAGAAAACTGGATACTCACATGCAAAAAATGAACATGGATCCCTACCTCTAACTCACAATGTGTCAGTCAGCTAAAGGGGTGCTGATGCAAAATACCAGAAATCTATTGGCTTTTTTAAAGGGTAAATTTTTTTGGGGGTAGAAGCTTACAGTTACCAGGCCATAAAGCGTAAGTTACTTCCCTCACCAAAGTCTGTTGCTACGTGTTGGAGCAAGATGGCTGCTGACATCTGCAAGGGTTTAGGCTTCTTGGGTTCTCCTCCCAGGGCTTGTTTCTCTCCAGGCTCAGCTGCCCTGATGGTTCCATAAGGCCAGGTGTAGACTATCAGGCAACCAGCTCTGTCTCTCTTCCCGGGGCTCTATTCTCTCTGGGCTCAGCTGCTCTGCTCCTCTGTGTGCTTACTTCCTGGGGCTCCAACATTAAAACTCTAAACTCCCATCTCTGCAGTGCCTTTTCTCTGTGAGTCCCTGCCCACTCAATGTCCTACTGATGTGGCCCAAACAAGTAAAAGTGAAACTTCTGAATCCAATATAATCTAATATGCCCAGAGGAAAAGACCAGTTCACAGACATAATCCAATATCTATTATAGGAATTCAAAAATAATATCAAACTGCTACCCACACCATATATAAAAATTAAGTCAAAATGAATCAAAGACCTAAATATAAGCTTCAAACCTATAAAGTCCTATAAGGACATAGGGCAGCATCTTCAGGACCTTGTGTTAGGCAAGTTTCTTAGATTTTATACCCAAAGCACAAGCAACAAAAGAAAAAATAAACAGGACTTCATCAAAATGAAAAACTTTTGTTTATCAAAACACTTCTTCATAAAAGTGAAAAGATAATCTACCGAATGAGGCAGCATATTTGGGTACCTCATATCTAGTAAGAGTTTAATATCCAGAATATATTCAAAATCCTCCAACTCAACGACAAAAAGACAATCTAATTAAAAAATGACCAAAAGGCCTATTTGACATTTCTCCAAAGAAGATATACAATAGCCAAAAGCACATGCAATGATCCTCAACATAATTAGCCATTAGGGAAATGCAAATCAAAACCTCAATCAAATACCATTGCTTACCCACTTGAATGGCTTTAAAAAAATCCAAAACAATGGAAAATAACATGTGTTAGGGAAGGTTGGAGAAAAAGAAACTTAATCCTTGCTGGTGGGAATGTAAAAAGGTGCAGTTGCTGTGGAAAACAGTTTGATGCTTCCTCAGAAAGTTTAAGTGTAGAATTGCCATATGACCCAGCAAACCCAATTCTTGATATATATCCCGAAGGATACACAATATATGGCATATTAATACCAGGGAATATTATTCAGATGTAAAAGGAATGGAATTCTGATGCATGTGACAACATGGATGAACACTGAACACATTATTTGATTGAAATAATCCAGACACAAAAGAAGAAATATTGTATGATCTCACTGATATGAAATAATTAGAATAAGCAAACTCATGGAGTCAGAATATAGAATACAGGTTACAAGGAGATGGGGTGAGGTGGGGGTAAGGAATAGGAGTTCAGACTTATTTTCTATTTGGGATAATGGGGAAGTTTCGGTAATGGATGGTGGTGATTATAGCACCACATTGTGAATGTAATTAACATCACTGAATTATTTATCTGAATGTGGTTCAGAGGCGAAATTTTACATTTCTAATAAAAACTTAAGTAATTGAAAAAAAGCCATCTGTATTCTCACATAAACAACATGAGAAACAAAATAGTATATAAAAATTAAGACTGGTGTAGGAGAAGATTTTTCCCAATCTAACAATGAGGACAACCAGGATAAACTATAAAATTAGAGAGATTTTCTTATGTTAAACCCATCAACAATTTGAGGATTCAAAAAATTCATAATAAACAATATCTGGAAAGATATTTGCCTTTCCTAAGAGAGAAGAATCCTATAGCTGTCTTATTTTCTGGGGGAATGGTGGAAGAGGAGTGAACCCATGACAGGAGCAGTGAGAGCCCAACTTGACTCTTAATGAAGCTTTCATGGCTGCATGTGGACTGGCATGGGCCAGAATTTTGTAGAGTCTAAATCATAGAGATTGTCTGCACACACCCACCAACTCCTTTCATGGCACTTCCACTGAGTGCATTAGGACAGTGCTGAAAGCTGGGGGAAGGGCAGAAGAGCTGAGAAGATTCCCTCCTGGGTATAAGGGTCCTTCTTTAAGAGCAAGGTAGCGGTCCAGCTGGGGGCAAGGCAGAATATGTCACAGAAATTTCTTTCAGTTTTACTATAGTGGAATTATTATTATAATTATAGTAAAATGGCCCAATGACCACTGGGGGCTGGGCTGCAGAGTAGCTAGCTCTCCCATAATACAGAGAGCAGTATCAGAGGGAGAGAGCAAAGAGAACTCCCCAGTGACCCGCCCAAAATGTTAGCCATGCACTAAGGGAGGAAGATATTCCACAATTTGGAAAGATCGTGCCTATAGAGATCTCCAGATTATCATTAGTGCACAGATTCCAAGCCTAACTGAAGGGTAAGACCTGATTCCACCTTCAACATACTTGAAAACTTTGTTAAACTGAATGTAACTAAAGTTTCAATGAAGCCCAGAACTAGCTCAAGTGCAAAGTAAATTTGCTCCATCTCTCAACACTAGTCACTTGACATAGGAAGAGGTAGACCTTTTTCTGGGAATGGATATTATTATATCAGTCTCTACTGTCTGATGTCTGATGTACATGAAAATTGTAATACATAGGAAGAAGAAAGAAAATATGAACTGTATAATAAAAAGTCAATAGAAGGAGACCCACAGACAATCTGGATGCTGTAATCAGTGCACAAGTGCTTTAATTAATCACGATAATCATGACAAATATATGAAATATTTCAGCAGAAAAATGAAAAATATAAGAAAGACCTACATGGAAATGTTAGAAATGAGAAGTGCAATAACAGAAGTAAAGGGTTTATTCAATGGATTGAATAACAGCCTGGATGTAGCAGAAAAATGTATCAGTGAACTGGAATATAGGTGGATGAAATCCAAACTAAATAATGGAACAAAACAAGCAGAGTGAGAATTGTGGGATAATATCAAGTGATAAAGAATAACTATGATTGGAGAATACATATAATAAAGAATACACATAATTTACCATACATATAATAAAGAGTAAATATAATTGAATACATGCATATAGAGAATACAAAATATTGGAATCTCAGAAAGAATCTGTCATGTATGTATCGATATTTATATAGATAAAGAAATAGAAATAAATATAGATATGCGTGTATACATAAATATTTCCTAATTCTGCCCCCTGAGGGGACCTAGAAGAAATGACACCCTAGGAGCAATGAAAACACCCAGCTCCTAGATGTTGCTTTCTAAACAACACTCTTCACTAAAAGAAAATAGGACTCCTTGAATACATAATAGATTTTGGGGGCTGGATCAGGGAAAATACAAGATGAATCTGGAGCATCTTCATTTATCAGAAAGTAAGGATGTGCTGATGGAGATATGACAGAAGGAGAAAAGAATCTGTTTGTACAAAATCCTACTGGCCAAATCTGGGACAATTTGAGCATAAAAATAAGTGATGATAGTAACAGATTGTGACCCATTGGATAAAATAGGAATCCATAAAAATGAATGAATAAATGAATGAATGAGTGATGCAAGAGAAGGGAAATCTCTATCTCACAGTGGAATGCAAACTAATAAATGTAGAAGTAACATAGGAATTAGAAAAATCACCATTTCATCACCTTAAGAGTATTAAATGATTTAGGCAAGATCATCAATAGATGTTAAAACTAATGGGTAGTGCTCACTTTGGCAGCACATATACTAAAATTGGAATGATACAAAGATTAGAATAGCCCTTGTGCAAGGATGACACGTAAATCTGTGACACATTCCATATTGTTACATTATAGTGATGAGCAGCTGGTTTATAAATGGGATTGTGCCTGTAAAGGGTAGTCTAGGGATGTGTATTAGTCAGCCAAAGAGGTGCTGATGCAAAATACCAGAAATCTGTTGGCTTTTATAAAGGGTATTTATTTGGGGTATAAGCTTACAATTACCAGGCCATAAAGCATACGTTACTTCCCTCACCAAAGTCTATCTCCATGTGTTGGGGCAAAATGGCTGCTGAAGTCTGCCAAGAGTTCAGGCTTGTTGGGTTGCTCTCTTCCTGGGGCTCCTTTTCTCTCTGGGCTCAACTGCTGTACTCTCTCCACAAGGCCAGCTTTAGACTTTCCGGCAAATGTCTCTGTCTCTCTCCCAGGAGCTTCTGCCATGTCTAAGGAGCCGTCGCTATTCCTCTGAGTTCTTCTCCTGTGTGTTCTCTTCCCAGGCTCAAACTAAAAACTCCAGCTAACTCTTCTGCCATGTCATTTTCTCTGTGAGTCCCCGCCCCCTTGGTGGGAGGGGACTCAACATCCTACTGACATAGCCCAATCAAAGCCCTAATCATAATTTAATCACGCCCAGAGGAAAAGACCAGTTTACAAACATAATCCAATATTTCTTTTTAAAATTAATCAATAATATCAAACTGCTACAGGTTGTAAATGTCAATTGAAAGAAAGCTAGAGAATAATCTAGGGACTGAATCACACAGTGAACCCAGAAGTACATGAGAATTGTGGTTACTAGTATAAACGCAGGAATGTCCCTCTGTGAACTATAATGGATATATGTCACTTTTGTAAGGTGGTGGGAATGTGGCAAAACATGGGAAAAATACAATTAATGTAACCTATTGACTATAGTTAACAGCAATACTGTAGTATTCTTGCATCAATGCCAAAGATATACTGTGTTAATAAAAAGGGGGTATAGAAACATATGCCAAATATATGATATGGACCATAGTTAGTGGTAATAGTCTGATGATATTATCTCATAATCTGTAACAAATGTTCCACAACAGTGTGGTGTGTTGGTGAAGGATTATTGTATGGGAATTCTACACATGTGCATGGTTGTTTTGTAAGTTCATAACTTCTGTAATATAAATTATTTTTTTAAAAAACTAATGGGTAAAAGTTTTAATAGGAACAAGAGAAATGTGTATTCTCAAAGCACCTCCCCACAAATAAATTATTAATTCATTAGTGCAAAATATCTACCAGTTAACTTTACAGTGGAGAGATATGGTAGACTCCATTTTAATCAAATGCTAAAAGTTAGTGTTACCCATAATAGGACAAATAGACATTGGGTGCTTCCTGATATGTTTCACTGAGAACATGGCATCACCTTCATAGTATTCTTGCAAAAATACATTTACTTTGATTACAATCATGAAGAAACATTAAACAGATCCAATTTGAGGGTTATTTTACAAAGAAACTAGCTATACATGAAAATTATTTTTAAAAGAAGCAGCCAGATGAGTTGCCAGCTTCTATCCCAGTATAATATATAAATGGGAAGCTTTCAATGGGGAGCCATTAGCCAGAGATAGGAAGGTTTAGAGAATGGCCCTCTTCTTTCCAAATATTTTTTAACATCAATTTGGGACTGGCTTTATGGTTAATGCCTTTGTTCTTTGAAGCAAACAAAAAAACTCTTATGAAAGTTAAACCTCATATTCTCCTTTTGTATAAATTTCTTTAATCATATAATAAGATTATTTTCTTTTGAATGTTTATCTCAGAATCACAAACTGAAAGAATTTTTTTCTTTAAAAAAAAAAAATTGGTAGTGGTGTTAATGCTCTACATGGGACATTTAGGAGGAAGAACGAATCTAATCAGAGAGTAGAGAAGCTGTGATGGTTTGAGATTATTACGAATTCCAAAAAGAAAGAACTGATCTGTTCCTCTGGACATGATCCCCTTTGATTGCATTAGATTCAGCTGAGATGTCTTTGATTAAATTATGTTAAGATTAGGACTTTGATTTGACCAGTCAGTAAGGTGTAACTCAGTTTAAGTCCCCACCCCCTTGGTGGGCTATATAAAAGGACACTCACTCAAGAAGACACATGGAAGAAGACCCTAAAGAGGAGAGAACTTGGTCATTTTGGTCCTGCCATGTGACAGAAAGGAGAAGGCTCAAACAGCTAAAGCCCTGGAAAGAGAGACAAGCCCTATGCCAGCCTACAGCTGAGATCGGAAGACGTTAGGCCCACAGAGCCTTAAGAGGAAGAAGGAAGGAGAGAACAGACAGAGGTCATCTACCATCTTGCTTCAACACGTGTCAACAGCCTTTGGTGAGGAAGTAACCTTGAGTTGGACTCTTTAGGGCCTTGTAACTATAAGCTTCTCCCCCAAATAAATACCCTCTAAAAAAGCTAACAAGGTTCTGGTACTAATACAGTTGCCAAAAGATACCTTTCCCTCCAATAGTGAGACAGATGGGTGAGAGTGGAAGATTGGAAGGAGAGAAGCCCTAACCAAAAAATTTGCCTTGTTGCAACTTTTTTTCTGGACGCAGCTATCTGCCTTCATGCCCTGGAGAATCACCCAAATGGACATTGTCTATAGAAAGAAGGTGATTAATGATCCCTTGAATAGAACTAATGGCCAGACAAGACAGTTTCACAGGGAATAAATGATGAGGTTTCAGCAGTCACCTATCCAAACAGGACAATAAAGAAAATCATTCTCATCTGTGAGTGGTTGATGTCCTATGTGGCTGGAAAAGTCATCTGGGCCCCAGGAAGATTTTCCCCAAAGCCACAGATTCTGGTTGTTCTATCGCCTCAGAAATCTGTTTCTCCATGCTATCTGATGACCCAGAGGGTGGCCCCTAAAAGGAAAACTCTCCAGAAGGGGATCTGACATTGAAGTCTCATATAATTAAACAAAACAAAACAGAAAATCCTTGCTCTACAAACACTTAATAATACTTCCCATAAGCAAGAGAGAAGAGGCTATTCTCATCAAAACCTAGGAGAGAGAGAAAAAAATATTTTTTTTGGAATGCTTTGCTGTGTGGATATAGCTTTTAATTCCATTGTGCCCTCAGATTCGGCGAGAGAGGACCATGTAAGAATGGCTGTGGGTAGTTGTGTGAAAGGCTCAGTGGGGCCCAAAAGGCAGAATAACGACCCATAGTTATAGGTTACAGTTCCAGCAATGTAATTTACTAAATGAGAATGTTGTCCATGCCCTAGAACCGAAAAACGATTCATGTAGAGGAAGCTGAGCATTGTAAAATATATTTAAGCATCTTTTGGGAATGGGTTAGAGTGACCTTCATTCAAGTTTGGCTGGGACTGTCCTGGGTTTAAAATGGGAAGTTCTACATTTGGGAACCCCCTGAGTCCCAGGCAAACCTGCAGTTGGTCACCCACCCGATGGGTCAGCTTAGGTGATTCATAAGGCTTTTTTTTCCCAGCTCTAAAATGTTTTTAATCTAATGCTTGTATATGTGAGCCCAGTGTTGCCTTCATAAGCTTTGGGCTTGGTATGATAAAAGCAATATTGGTGGTACTAGCTTGTTCTACAGGATAGAGTGCTGGGCTGGGAATTGGTGGCTCTATCAATAAATTAACTGTTTGACCTTGTGAAAAATCTCTCTTCTCTGAGTCTTTTTTAACCCAAAGGGAAGGTGCTCACATGGACGTTTTATAAGATTTTTTCCAACCCTACCATTCTATGACTTTTTTCTATGAATTTAAAATATCTCATGTGAGTCATGAGAAAACACTCTTGCATACAAATCCTCTGCTTACTTATATGTTTGTGAAGGGGGAGTGGGATGTAGAGAAGGAGGAGGGGAACACAAGTGGATAGAAAGAGAAAGAGAGCAGAAAGGACAACAAAAAAATTAAGAGAAATTCTGAATTTTTATTCCAAGGAGTTCAGAGGACATATTATAAATCTATTCATTTATTACCACAGAGTTCCTTCTAAGATGTGACAAACCAGCCCCACCCACACCCTCCGCCCACCAACCCCACACAATCATCACCACCTTAGGCCCAGAGGAAAATAAGTTAGTCCAAAGTATATCTTCTGGACGGTTCTGTTTTCATGCCAGACTGTGCTATGTTTGAAATATCCTTAATTAGAGTAACTGTTCCTTCCTCCTTTCATTTTGAATCAAAGAGAGGAGCATTATCTACAATAAAATACAATACAATGGATGAGGAATAATTTTCAGGCTCCTGCCCGTCTCCCAACTTATTGTCCAAACTTTAGCATTGTTGACAATTTCAGATATGGGTTAAATACAGAAAGGGGAAGTCAATGCTACACCTTAAAAATTAATTGTTCAAGTACTAGGTCATTTCAGAGTAATGCACCGTGAAATTATGTTATTCTCCAGAAGAATTTCCATAAAGTTTAACATGCCATGACACATTCTTTTTCCTTTGGAGATAGTTTTTTTTTTTTTTTTTTTTTTTTTTAAATAAAAAGTACACTAAAAGAGTCTTTCGAGTCCAGGAGTGTGTGTAAACCTTGTTGCAGACAAAGCACGACTTGTTAGGCAGGGCTTTCAGAGCAGCAGATGCCTGCCTATGGCTGCTGAAGAAGAGCCCATTATCAAGGCAGTGCCCATAAAAGTGCAGCTCGACTGGTATGTGTGGAGGCAAGCATGGAAGAAATCATTAGTCTTGGAGCTTTTTTACTGTTATTCACACTGGGATAATGAGATTATTGGAATATTATTTTTCCTAATGAGAATGAGACAGAATACCTTGGTCTCTAAATGATTTAGTCACAGAGGGAACACATTACTCTTCCCTTGATTGCTGTCAAATGCTGGAAAATTGGAATATTATACTGATATTTATCGTGATGGGCAATATTTTTCCTGCCTTCTCCGTGTCAAATGAGATGGGAAAAATATTTGTCTGAAAAGCAAACTCCTTTACAAGGTTTATAGAAAGGAAGACAGATGAAGATGCAGGGTAGGAGCCCGGGGGCGGAGGCTAGAAGGAGGATAATTGGAAGATGGCTTTTCACTATCATTTCTATTCTTTTTTCATCAGTAAAACTTTCACCTTGTTTTAATTTCCCAGACTTTTTTTCCAGATAGCTCAACAGTGCTTGGGGCTAATTAGACATTGTTTAGATTCAGAATAGAAGGTTAATTTCAAAGGGAAATGGGTTTGTGTTGGTCTGGAGGTCATTAGTGGCAGCTAGTTAATTTGTACTTCTTGGGAAGAAATAACAACCTGGGGATGGAGAATTCTTTGTTGGGGGAAAGAAGGTTTTTGCACTTTTATTCTCAAGAAATTTTTACCTGAGACCTGGCAGCTCAAAGTTTATGGGGACAGTGCAGACAAATTGGGTGACCTGGTGCACTGAGCTCCAAGCCAGGTCATGGGTTGCTTCACCTCCAAGCTGGACAAAGAAATGTGGAGTTCTAACTCCTGGTCCTACCCCACCCTCAAACTTGTCTTCCAAGAAGATCCGAAAGGTCTAGAAAATCAAATGAATTAATATGGGAAACAGCCTCTCATCATTATGTTCCCTCTTTCAGAAGGGAGATGTCACAATATTTCTACATTTTAATTAAGAAATTGTAGTGTTCCCTGTGTAGCAGGTGGAGGAGACCTGGACGTGTGAGCACTGGTCTTGCGACGTGCAGATGTGACTGTGCACTAAATGCATTCAGGGATCCTGTTACAAATACAGGATGGTAGTCTCAGCCCCTGTGGTCCTGATCCCGTTAGTTGGGGCAAGAGCCTATTAGCCTGTATTTTAACAGGCTCCCAGGAGATTTTGTTCCTCAGCACTTGGGAACTAATGAAGTCTAAAAGCTTTATTATTATAAAAGAGGAAGAGATTTCCTGGGAAGGAAATTGACTTGCCTAAGACAACACAACTAACAAGTGACAGGTTTGGGACTTGGTGCCAGATCCAAGTCTCATGTTATTTGCTTGATCCACATTGGCTGTGTGTGCTCCCTTAACTCCTCGGTGACTTGGTCTGTACCGTCTTTTATTTCCCACCTTAAAGATGCAGCATGCGCACTGTAGGTAGTTAATAGTCCTCCAGCATTTGTTTACTCCTAACTGTGTGCCTAAATCTGCAAGGCCCTGAGGAGTTATCCTTACTTTCAGAGAACAACTAGATTTGTTGCAAAGACTAAAGCACCTAAGCAAGAACGTAAACTATGTCTCTTACAGAGAGATAGGATGCTCTAAACGCTTAGGAAAATTGAAGAGGGTGTCAGAAATAGACAGAGAAAACAATGGGAATGAATGAGACCCACATTTCTGGATGTATCATACGGGCAAATTTTACACCTGGAAATTTCTGGAAGCAGTTTTTACTTTTCATTATCATTTTGTCTGTCATTTTGCACCCAAAATGCCCTCTGAAATCAAGATCTTATCTTCTTACCAGGAATTCCAGGAAAGAAAAAATTTCTTAGTGTCACAATAGACGGCATTCATTCAGTTTAGATGATGTTCAAATTCCATCTCTTCCTTGAAATTTACCATCTCTGACTGAGAGAGCCTCCTCTTTGAAACTCTAATTTATAATACTAAGATAAACTTAGTAATGTCCTACTTGCATTATTGGTATTTGTTTCTCTATATTAGTTCCAACTGAACTGAATACAATTTGAGGGAAGAAACTGTATACCTTGTTCATCTCTGTATCCCAACTCTGAGGATTTCTAGAGGGTCTGACTATAATTGGTACCCAATCTCTTTGTATTGAATAAGTGGGCAAAAAGTAAAACAGAGAGAGACTACCCAAGGCAGTGAATGGTCTTCTACTGCACACTGTCATTTTTCTACTTTTTATCTCTTACCACTTCTTTTCCTGCTCTGACATTCCCCCAGAATCACCCTAGATTCCCAGATAATGTCTTGCCTTTTTCTTTTTTCATCTGTTTCTCTTCTTCCTTTTTTCTTTCCCCTTTCCTTGCTCAATCTCCAATAGGAACATTTCTGAGACCATTAGTGGGTCAGTGGTCCCTATTCCTGCTAAGGACAGTGATCCATCAGAATGCAAATGACTTCCTGGGGGATGAGGCAGGGTGTATTTTGGTCAGGCTTGATTAGCTTCAGGATAGCTTGCATCTCACCCGCAGTAAAACCACTTATTTATAACCTATCAATGTATTGACAAGGTCAGGGAGCAAGAGCCTTCTGAAGTGAGAGACAAATCAATCCCAAAGAGGTAAGCACTAATCGTTGCAGTGATTGTTGATTTATTTGTAACGACTTAACTACTCTCGTTGTGGCTGTGCACTCCAAGTTGCTATGTGGTTGGGCTCCTGGGATCAGGTGGGGACAAAGTGTGTTCATGGAAACCTAAACTGCCAACAATCAGCAAGAACTTCCTAGAGACTGTGGTGGGCTCTGCTCCCCAGGCATGCTGAGGGGTGCAGGGGAGGATTGGATTCTGCTCTGGCTGCCCTCTTGGTCTTCTTAAGGTGGTGAAAATAGATTATAAGTTTCAATTATATGGCCTAAATGATCACAAGGGTAAATGGGATGGTCTAGCAGATGAACAGGAGCCTCTCCTGGAAAATTAGCAAGGAGGCTTTACTTTCAGAGACTTGTGATGTGATTGTGTGTCCCGTTTACTTTGTAGGGATCTCAGACTCTACAATTGCATAGTTAGTAATAAACACCTGAAGGGTAATTCATGGGTAATTTATTTTAAAGCAGACTCATTTGATTTCCTCAGATGGAGCTGCAGAGAGCAGACACGAGGCTCTACTCCTGGTTGGTAAGCAGTCGCTTTCTGGCAGCCTGGCTGAGCTCACTCTGGACCTCTCTGGGAGCCACCACCATCCTTGCCTTGTCATAAGGAGCCTTTCTGTGTCATGGGATCAGGGAAGATGAGAGACTTGGGGCTTATCTGCCACAGCCTCCCCTGGGGGCTTCAACATAGAGGCAGATAGGTCTATGATTTTTCCAGTCAAACCACACTTGGAACGGTCAGCATAAAACCCGAAATCCAGTTTGCTCTCCCAGCCACAGTAGCCAACCCATGACCTGCAGAAGTCTGTGCTCACAGCACACCTGTATGCGGGGTCTTAGGATAAGTTTTGTTTGCATTGGTGTCTTATATCACTGGCACTTCTCCCTAGGAGGATGAAAAGCTGGGAAATAATGGAGTGTGAGAGAAATGGGTTTCCACCAAAGCAATTTGCCCAATTTTTTTTTCTTTATTTCCTTATACATTTTAAAAGCAGATTTATGGCTAGTATAAGTGCTGGCTGGATAAACTCCCTCACACTGTGCATTTGTTTTTTCTTCTCTTGAATGTTTTTAAGCCTCTCTAGTTGTTTTGTGTGCTTGACAGAGACTGGCGGAGAAACCTAGGTAGGCTGCTTCCCAGTTTACTGTAAGGGCTCTGCCGGCTGGCGGCTACCCCACCTGCCAGCTCCAGCCCCACAGGCCCCATGCAGCGGACATAGCACCAGATGGAGAGAGGGAAGGCAGTCCCAGCGAGCGTCTTCATGAAGAAGAGCCAAGGCCCAGGGAGGAGAAATATCGTGCTGGACCAGTTGGACAAGAGCCCAGCTAGGAGTCACTCTCTGCATTTGGGGGAAAATAAAATCACAAATGAGAACAGCAGGGGCCAAGAACCAGCTGGAGACAAAGGGGTATTAGCTTTGGGGTAGGGGCTGTGAGAAGAGAAAGGCTCTGACGAGATGTTCAAAAGTCTGGCCTTGCCGTGGACAGCTGCCATCGAGCTACCGTCCCGGAACGTTGTCACAATTCCAGCGAACCGTGCCGTCTGCCTCAACCCAGAACCCGGGAAGACTGATGAGACAAGAAAGACTCCCTTGTCCAGCCCTGGTGGCTTAGGGTTTAGGGCCAAGATCCCTAACCTTAAGCAACTGATAGTAAGAGAAGGATGGGGGGAGGAGGTGCGGGTCAGGATAGAAGAGGGGGCAAGGAGGAGATGGGAGGAGATACAGCTCTAGGATTTTGGGACCAAGTGAGTTGCAGAGTCTAGGATGCGCCTCCCCTCCCCCCATTCCCAGGATGCTGTCTCTCTGCCAACAGATAGAACGGAAGGTTGGAAGTTCTGTAAATTTCAGAATAGCAACAGAAATAGAAATCAATAGCAGGGGTTGGCCTCACCGGGCTGTCTTTGTGTGCATGCCACTTGCTCTTTCCCATTCTTGATTAGCAAACCATCACTGCTTGCATTCTGACAGAACTTTTCATCCTGGAAGATCACAGGGCATGTACCAAGTCAGAGAGTGTCTCCTTGCTGCCTATTACCGCACAACTCAGAAGATTAAAGACTTCTTCCTCCTCAGCCCCACCCAGAAACAAGAGGAACATGAAGTGCCATTTAGTCATTTCTTTGCATTAACTGGTGATCATCTTTTGATCTGACTTGATGCTTCCAAGGCATTTTTCTCCCTGGATAAATAAGGACAGGGCTTTAAAAAAAGAGTCTCAGTGTGTGGAAGAAAGTTAGGTTTTCTTAAGCACATTATGCAACAAACACATTCACACACATACACATATATCTGTATAAATGAAATATTTGTACAATATTTAAAACATTTGTATAACGCTTTGTATTCTAAAAGCATTTCTGTATCTATTATCATAATTGATGTGATTCACATAGATAATCTGGTAAGATATATGACATTAGAATACCCATTTTATGAAGGAAACTAAAGCTCAGAGAGGTTGTGACTTGTGTAAGGTCACACAGCTCCTGAGTGGCCTAACTGGAATTCAGATCTAGTTTTCTAATGTAAAATTTCATGTTCTTTCCATTATGCTGGTCTTTTTCAAATATGAGTTGAAAGAATGGGAGTGGGATAGGGTACTAATGAAAGTAATTTCTTCATATTTACTAGGTTATGCACTAGAGGCCATTTTATCTAATTTAATTCTCAAAATAGTTTTTCAAAGTAGAGATTATTATTCTTTAGTGTATAAGTGGTAGATCCAGGATTTGAACCAAGATCTGCATGACTCCACTGCTATACTCTTTCCATCACACCAGGGAATGGACAAGGTGACCCTTTGCTGTTCAATGGCAGAGTAGGCCAGTGAAAAGCCATGGGCTTTGCCATCAGACAGACCTGGATTTGAAATTTGGGTCTGTTATTTATTAGTTGTGGGAACTTGGTCAAGTTCCCTATTTGTCCTGAGCCTCAGTTTCTCATCTATGACAATAGGAAGGACAAAATCTATCCTACTGTGCACTATAAGTGTCAGCTGAGATAAGGTGCTCAACAAATGATACTTATGGGCATTCTGTCAGACTTGAGTTGCTGATTTGTATGTGATTCCATAATCTGCCCTTAGACCAAATAGCCTTTACAGGTCAAGAAATGATGTCTAAGTAAGAAGAGGATATTAATGCCCAGAAGGGAAACCTGAGGCTAAAACTAGTATCTAAGGGAAGAGGGAAGAGGAAGTCCTGAGGGCAGAGAGATCCTGAGGATTTTCCCACTTGCTCCACTTTATCCACCTTTCTCCCTAAATGAGCAGGGGATAGTGAGCACAAACTGCCAGTCTTTTTCTACATTCTAACCAGCCCCTTGGGGGCTTTCAGTCATTCCTACATCACCCCTAGCCCCGTACAAGTTTGATGGGTGGTTCTTTGGCTTTACAGTCCGGAATGAAACAAAAGAAAAGAGAAGCTACCAGCGGTGGTGATAGATATTGGGGGGTGGGGGAGGATGGAATGGGAAATTGCAATATTAACTCTTTGCTCCTCACAGTCCAGCATGATCCCATCCCATCCTGACTCTGCTCATTGGCAGAGTTGTCACAACCTGCTAGCAGTGACAGAGACAAGAGAAAGACAACGACTAGTTTAGAGAAATGGGCTGCTCCTCGCTTTCTCTTTTTTGCTGATGCTTTGTACCTTGGCAGCTTCAGATTAACAACAATTTTGCCCCTTTTTGTTGCTCTTTTTAAACATTATGCTTTACTTCTCTGTTAAAAAGGAAATAAAATGCCATATTTCTAACCTCTTCTCTCCTCTGACACATAGAGATACTATGTTTCTTGGCCCGTAGTATGTTTTTTTTTTCTCTCTCTGATGCATGTGACATTTTAATAATTCTAACACTAAGGGTGGAGAAATGACAAAATGCTTCTGGGCCAGTTTTGAATTAGTGATATTTTTCAGGAGCAATCTATTACATTACTTAACTAGAGAGCTCAGATTGTAAAGAGAAATATAATTAGTGGCAAATGGGTGAGATATATAGAGACAGATAGGTGGGCTATGGAGAGGGAGCTCATCAATTTTTCTAGGTTCCATCAGGAGGGCAGTTGTATGTTGCAAGACTTCATCTGAATGACTGGAAAGCAAATGCAAGCACATTTCTGAGCATTTCCAGAGCTTGCACTAACGAGCAGCAGCAGGCCTGCATTCTCGTCCTGCCTCTACAACGGATTACCAGACAATTCACTTATTCTGCCTATGCCTCAATTTCCTCCTCCACCAAATAGGGCTAACAATGTCTATCCTTTGTACCTCTCTTGGAGCTATTGTGAGGCTTAAACAAACCATATGGATGTGGATTTGCTTTCAACATTAAAAGCATTAGGCACATGCAAAGGAGCATTAGGATTATTACTGTCATTTGACCTGGATCTTGGAGAATGGATAGGATTTGACTTTCTGGAAATAGATATGAAATATCATTTAAAGGGTACAGTACAAGCAAGGCACTGAGTCTAGGACTGAGCAATCCCCATACATTAGTTTGTTGTATCATAAATTTTGAAACAGAATAGGAAGCTATTACATTCAAAAGCATGACTGGAGCAAGAACATGGAGGCTTAGAATTGGAGTCCACTAAAGCAGGAATAACCGCTGAATAGTTTGAGTAGGGAGTAACATGATTCAGGCAGTTTTTCAGACAGATAATCCTGGGAGTAGATGTTTTCTCTAGCTTCTTCAGGGGGGAACAAGTCAGAAAAATGTGGCAAGAAATGAAGGATGCCTTCAATGGGGCATCAGGTGTGAGGAAAGAAGCACTGTGGGAGAAATACTGGAATGTGACTAGCAGGTCTGGCTGGAGGAATGGGGAGATGAGGGAAAGAGGAAGGAATCAAAGATTACTTCACAGGCTGTAGGCTGGGTGACTGGGAAGATAGCTGTGCCATTGAGAGAAATCTAAAATACAGGCTGAGGGGTGCTTTGAGTTGGGTATGGAGGGCATGACAACCTTTATACCGTTAACGTTAATTATTTTTTTAAGATTCATTTATTTATTTTACTTTTATACATTTTAACCCCCCCAACTCTCCCCACCCCCCACCCCCGTTTTTGTTGTTTTTTTGTGTCCATTCACTGGGCAGTTCTCTGTGTCCATTTCCTGCACTCTCTTCTCATTCTACTCCTCCTGTCTTCACCAGGATTTGATCCTGGGAACCTCCTTGTGGGAGAGAGGCGTTCTGCCACCTGTGCCACCTCAGTTCCTGGTTTTTCAGTGCGTGTCATCTTGGCTCTCCCTTGTGTCACTCTCCTGTTATGTCATCATCTTGCTGCATGGCTTGGCGGGGCTTGGTGGTGCTCCCGCGCGTGGGGCCTGGTGGCCTGCGCACCTCCTATATTTTTTCTTTATTTACTGGGAGATCATGGGGATTGAACCCAGGTCCTTCCATAGCGGAGACGGACGCCCAACCATCTGAGCCACATCTGCCCCCTAATGTTGATTTTTAGATGCTGATGATACTGTCAGCTAAAGCTGCCCTTTAAAGAGTCAAAATTGCCAGGATATGGGTCAGGGTATTCTGAAATCACTAAGAGAGAAGTAAAGCCAAAAGAACTGAGGAACTCATGGAAAGAATGTGAAGACACAAGAGAATTGAGCAAGATGTTCAAGAAGCTTGTTGGAAGGTGAGGTGGATGCTTGTACTTAACTTGCTCAGTGAATGAGGGTGGGGAGGATAGCCAGGCAAAGTTATTTCCTGAGTCTAGAACCAGAAAATTAGCACTTCCCTGAGAATACGAATTGTCTGTATAGCTGCTTGATAATAGAAAGCTACACTTTTCTTGACTGGAGTGTTTTTCTCTAGCATCTAGATTTTCAGAAGCCATCAGCTCATGGCTTCCTTCCCTGAAACACAGTCACAGGCTCAATACATAATTGGACTAACAGATTGGAAACTGTAGCCACACAAGTTTCATTTAGCGGCTAAAAACTCTACCCCAGTTTGCAATGCCAAAAATGGCATGCTTGTTTCAGTATCTCCCAGTGCCTGAGTATTTTTATTGCTTTGTTTTTATGTATGTGCAAGTTTGTGAGTGTTTATTTTTGAAATCTCAGACACACGTTTTATAGGAAGATATTGGTATTTCAGAAGTCATTGATGTTTTGGGTTATTATACTAGGGATATGGGTCATTGTTGAACAACCTGACAAATATTATCACGCTTGCAAAATTCTGTTTTCAAGTAAGATGTTCTAAAGCAATATTTATAGCAAAATTATGACTTTGAGGCATCTAAATGTAATCCATTTTTAAATCTCATTTTTTCCCTCTGAATCCTTCAATCTAATTAGGCTCACATCAGTATATTATTACGGAGAGTAATCATTCCTTTCTTCTAATAACATTCATGGATAATTTTATTTCTCATTTCCAGCCTCCTACTCCTGTGGTGTAATTAGTGTCTTTGGCACCTCGTGATGCTCAGAATGAGTTGCAGCTGCTAATTGCTAATTGAAAAATTAGAAACTCAGTTAGAAAAAGGATCTAATTAAAATGAAATTAGATAAAAATCCCTTCAAACCAGCTCCTCTCTTCTCACTTTTCTTTGTTTTTCTTTTCCCCCTTCTGCCTTCTTTTCCCACAACAGAAATATTAGCACTTGCAAAATATGTGTAATTGCTGAAAGCCAAATACCTTTCCATAGTGGGCTATACAATGGCCTTTATGAAGGAGCTAGGGAGAGTTTATGACAATTGAGTTAAACTTCAGAACTTCTGCTTTTTCTCTATTCCTTACCCACCCATGAGTATGAGTTCCATTTCATGAATGTGATCTCCATTCTTTTTTCCCATGTGTTTTTCCTGTGTGTTTGGAAGGGCCATTTGAATCCCACCCTAGAGAGGTTGGGTCTCATGAGACCCCTCTGATAGCAGCCCAATCTCATGACTTTGAGCTGTAGGGATTCACTCATTTCTCATAGCAAATTCACCCCGACTCTCTTCCCTATTGCATTGTCCTACCAGACAAATAAATGATTATCTATGAATGCTCTGCCCTGTAGGAGATATAAGAGTGAATGAAGGTTCCCTTTGCTTCCAAAGTGCTTGCAATCTGATGAGAAGTTTAGACAGGTAAGCATAACAACAGAATAAGAGAAAATATAACCAGATAAAAAATATGATATTTGGTTCAATTCTACAAGCATTTTTGAATACCTTTTTACTACATGACAGGCATGGAGTTAGATGCTGGACATATAAACACATACCACATATTTCTTACTCTCGGGGTTCTTAACTGGAGAGACATATGTGACTAAGTGAATCATACTATCATTTCATAAGCGCAATAATAATGAATGTACAAGTTGTCAAATTAATGCAGAAATATGTGCGATGAATTCTGGTGAGCCAGAGGGAGAGGACATCAGGGAACACTTCAGAGGAAGGAACTCTACAGTAGGATTCTGAAGAATGAGTAGGAGTTCACCAGGTGGACAAGTATTGCAAAGAAGCATGTTTCTTAGGACAGGCACATGAAACTGTAGGTAGTCTGACATTTCTGAAGCCTAAATTAGGAGGTGCATGGCAGGAGATGAAGATGGAGAAGTGGGTAGGACCTGGATCACATAGAATCTTGTGTGTTTTTGAAGTTTAAAGGACAGAGAGTATTTGGGAGGAGAGAATCTTAGACAAAATAAGATTTAAATGATAGTAGGATCAATATAATTCTTCAGAAGGGAATTTATGGGATGAGAGGAATATTCTAGATAAAGCAAAGGATAGAAGAAAACATGGACTGTCCATTTGGACTACAACAAGGGGGTGGTTGAGAAATACATATGGAAAATTAAGTGCATTCAGATTATGATTAAAAATCAGGTGGCAATTGGTGATGCATTTGGAAATAGACTTAAACCAAAAGGGGAAATATTAAATACAAATGTGTATTTATGGCTAAGAGACTTCAAAGTGAGTCAGGAGGTCATTCCAGAGGTTTCACTTATGCACGTCTCAGAAGGATCTCACTGACTGCCACAGTAAACAGTGCCTCAAACAGGGGTTCTCCTGAGGGCTTAAGAGACATCTAGACACTCCAGGCAGAGCAGACAATCCAAGGAAACTGGCACCTCATCGGTGGGCATTACCTTGGAATAAATGATAAATAATCCTCCTAGTGTATCAGAGTTAAACTCACTTATAATTTTCTTATACATGGTTCTTCTGCCTATTTTATTTGAACCTATAATTAGCACTATACCCATTAAATATATGTCCCAGAGACTTAAATCTTCTGGCTGTTCATATGCCACTTGAGCCCTGAATCTCATCAGAGTTGCAGCCAACACCTAGCCTCCAGTTCATCGGACTTACCCAGGACAACTAACAAAAGATGATGATGAACAATGCCCATCCCCTAGAAACAGAGTATAACTCCAAGCAAGAAAGTTCCATCCATCTGCCCCATGGGATCTAAGCCCTCTCTTAATCGGAAGCAGAGTGGGCATTACCATCCCCAAATCCTCAAGATTGAGGAAGGAACAAACATAAGGGGGGAATGCAACTATGGACCAAAGTAGACCTATTATTATTCTAGTAGTGGAAGAATTTTGCAATACTGATACAAAGACAGTGGTCACTGAGGGGAGGGAGAGAGAAGAATAGCTGTAATATGGGGCATTTTGGGGACATTGGAATTGTTTTGCATAATATTGCAATGACGGATACAAGCCATTATACATTTTGTCAAAACCTGTAAAATTGTGAGGTGCAAAGTGTAAACCATAATGTAAACTATAAGACCATGGCCAATAGCAATGTTTCAATGTTTTCATCAATTGTAACAAATCTACCATACCAATGAAAGATGTTGTTAATGAGGGAGGGTGAGGGTGTGGGGCATAAGGGAATCCACTGTATTTTAGATGTAACATTTATGTAGTATAAAGCTTCTTTTAAAAAAAATCAGGCAATAGTTTCAGTTGAACAAGATGGGAGTGTAAGACACTCCAGAGTGCTGTTCCCCCACAGAATCATTGAACAACTAGCAAAAACAGGCACGGCCATATTCCTCAAAACTCTGAGAACAATAAAAGGGTTTCAGTAACTGGGTGAATGCTGAACAAAAAAATGCAGCTCTAAAAATGGTAGGAGAAGCTTGTGACACCCGTGCTGGCTCCTCCTTCACCACTTCCCTGGTGCAGTGTGGATCTGGCCTGAACTTCCATTGTGGGTCTCTGGTCCTGTTCTGGAGAGAGCAGAGTAAGACGTATATGTATACTGGGGTGTCTGTATGTCAGTGCCAATCTAGTGGGTGGCAGCATGAAAAACTGACCCAGGAAACTCATCTTGGACTCGCCCTCCCAGAACTTGCCCTGCAGGTAAAAGCATCTTGTGTTAAGCTAAAACAGTGTAAGAAAAAATTAAATCAAAGTGGCCTGCTTTAAGCCATTCAATATAGCACCAGGGAGGGGAAGAAAGTCTATTTCATAGGGGTAGAAAGGGCTTTTGAGTTCCTGTAAATGGGGGAATTCCTAAGGCTAAAAGCTAGCCCAAACCCAGGACAAGAAGCAAACTCAGATAAGACAGAGAGGATCCTGCATTTCACATTCACCTCAGGCTGATCTTCTTGATAGGAGGTCTAAACTCTAAACAGAGCAGCCAGGCAGAGAGAATTCGCAAAGACTGAGAAAGTTTTTTTTTTTTTGCATTGGTTTGTTTGTTTTGGTAGCACTCAAGGAAATCTCTGTCATATCACTAGCTGGATACTCACTTAAAGAAAAAACAGTTCAGAGACTAAATGTCAGAGTTAGTACATTAAAATATTAAAATGTACAATGTGCAATAAAAGATTATAAGACACAGAAACAGGAAATGATGGCCCATCCAAAGGAACAAGATAAAAATCCAGAACCCATCAATAAAGAAAGTCAGACTTTGGACATACCAGACAAAGACTTAAAAAAATAATCCTCAATATGCTCAAGGAGATAAAGGAAAGCTCAGAGAAATAATGAAACAATATCAGGAAATCAAAGAATGAACAATATGAGAATCTCAATAAAGAGATAGAAATTATAAAAGGGAACCAAATAGAAGTACTAGAGTTGAAGACTACAGTGACTGAAATGCAAATGTCCCTAGAGGGTTTCAACATCAGATTTTAGCTGACAGAAGAGAGAATCAGTGAACTCAAAAGACAGGACAATTGGCATGATTCAGGCTGAGGAACAGAAAGATAAAAAGAATTAAAAAATCAAACAGATCCTAAAAGAAGTGTAAGACATCATCAAGCACACCACTACAAGCATTATGGGATTCCCAGAATAAGAAGAAAGAGAGAAAGGTGCAGAAGGAATGCTCAAAGAGATAACGGCAGAAAACTTCCCAAATTTAATGAAAGACATTAATATGCACATTCAAGAAGCTTAATGAACTACTAACAGGATAAATTTGAAGGCACTCACTCCCAGACAAAAAGTAGTTAAACTGCAGAATGACAAGGAGAGAGTTCTGAAAGCCGAAAGAGAAAAGCGAAGCATTTTATACAAGGGAGTCCCAATAAGATTAAGAAATTGTGAAAAAGCACATGAAAAGCTGCTAAACATCATTAGACATTTGGAAAATGCACATCAAAACCACAATGGAATACCATCTTACAAGCACTAGAATGGCTACTATTAAAAAATAGAAAACAACAATTTTTGGAGGGGAGGTGGGAAATAGAAACACTTGTTCATTGGTAGGAATGTAAAATGGTGCCGTTATTTGTGGAAAAGATTTTTGTAGTTCCTCAGAAAGCTAAGTATAGAATTACCATATTACCCAGCTATCCCACTTTTTGGTATATACTCCAAAGAATTGAAAGTAGGGAATTGAACAGATACTTTCACACCGATGATCATAGAGACATCATTCAAATTTGCTAAAAGATGGAAGCAACATGTCCATCAGTAGATGAATGATAAACAAAATGTAGTAAAAAAAATATGTAGTATATATATATAAAAAATGGAATATCATTCATCTCTAAAAATGAATGAAGTTCTGATATGTGCAGCAGCATGGATAACCTTGAAGACCTCATGTTGACTACAATAAGCCAGACCCAAAGGGAAAAATATTGTATGTTATCACTGATATGAAATAATGAGAATAAGCAAATTAATAGTCAGAAACTAGAATACAGGTTACCTGGAGGCAGGATTGAGGGTAGGGAATGGGGAATTAATGTTCAATTGATACAGAGTTTCTGTTTGAAATGATGGAAAAGTTTTGGTAAGGAATGGTGGTGATGGTAGCACAATATTGTGAATGTAATTATTAGCATTGAATATATTTGAATGTGGTTAAAAGGAGAAATTTTAGGTTGTATGTGTGTTACTAGAATAAACATTTACAAAAAAAAAAAAAAAAAAAAAAAAAAAAAAAAAAAACCTCTGGGGGAAGCAGGTGTGGCTCAGGCGACTGGACTCCTACCTACCATATGGGAGATGGCTGGTTTGGATCCTGGTGCTTCCTAAAGAAGATAGCGAGCTGGCGTGACGGGCAGGCGTGGCGAGCTGATGCAACAAAATGATGCAACAAGAGACACGGGGAGGAAGAACTTAATGAGAGATACAGCAAAGCAGGGAGTGGAAGTGGCTCAAGCAATTAGGTACCCCCTCCCACATCAGAGGTCCTGGGTTTGGCTCCTGGTGCCTCCTAAAGAAACAAGGAAGACGAACAGACACAGCAAGTGAAAAACAAGTGGGTGGGGAGAATTTTTTTTTAAAGTGTAGAAAAAAAGAGGTAAAATTGAGAAAATATTAAAAAAAACACAACAAAATCCATGGGACTGTACAATACAAACAGTGTACCTTAACATAAACTGTGGACTATAGCAATAGTACAATTATAATCTTTTTTCATCAAGTATAATAAAGGTACTACACTAATGCAAAGTGTAATAATAGGGAAAACGGTGTGTGTGTGGTGGTATATGGGAACGCTGTATTTTCTGCATGATTTTTCTGTAAACCTATAATTTCTCAAAAACTAGACAGAAAAGTTTATTTAAAAATAACATAGTTACTTTTATTTCATACTTTTCTTTGTAGATATGAAATGGCTTCTTTTTTAAGATAGGAAACTAAATTTTGGAGAGTTTAATTAATTTATTCAAAGTCACAGATCTAGTTTGTGGTTTGGGGATATGCAAACTCAAGTCAGTTTGGCTCCCAATGCTTTCCCCCTCCATACTGCTCTGAGGCCCCTGACTCTCAGTTCATTGTTCACTGAACCCCTTTCTGCTCTGTACACATTCTGAAGGAGGCACTCTTTAGTCCAGGGCAGACATAGGGAATGGACCTTGGCTGAGATGTGGCCTGCCAGTCTGTCTTGGTTTACAATAGAGGCAGTCACTAGCAATTGATCTGTGAGTTGGACCTCAAGGAAGCCTTTCCAGCTTTCAAGAATTCTCAGTCAACAAAAAGCAAGGAGATTAATGAAAAAGAATGATGGACTAATGGGCCAAGTGAGGGCTTCCCTGCATGTGCTGTGGAAGGAGAAAGCCGGAAACTGCCAATACCAGGAATTCATTCACCAGTAATTTAATGTGTCTGGAAAGCTCTGCGATGGGTAATCTATTTTCTGCTTTATGAATGACTTCCCTAACACTCAGAAAACATGAGTATTAATATTCTCTTCCTTGTAAGTTATTGTTATAAAAATATTATGGAATGACAAATTTTAATAAGCCTTGCCTTCAGGAAGTCCTTTTTTATAGCTAACTTGCATGTTTCCTGCTGTAATTCAGCTTACTTCCCTTTTTCCTATCATAATGAAACTTGATGCTTTTAACCAAATACATCTCCTGGGATAATTAACGCTGTGGTTTGCCCATGACTCAGCATGCTGAACAGAGCTAAGGCAAATGGGTGGAGAGATAAGAAGTGGTGGTGAAGAGTGTGAGCTTTAGAATAACACTACCTGGATTCCTATCCTAACTCTCTTAGCTGTACAAATTAATAAAACTCTCTGTGATGATGATGAAGAAAATGATAGTAAGCTCTTATAGGGGATAATTAAATGAGATAATACATTAATTGCTGTATAGTATGTCTGACATATACTGTACAATAAATGCTAGCAATTATTACTTTTATTGGGACAAGAGAGTAAGAAGGAAAAATGGCGGGTAGATAAAGCAGGAGGAAGGAGGAGAAGGGATGGCTGGCCTGTTTATTGCACTCAGCTCAGTGCCTGGCTGAGACGAAGCCCTGAGTGCTTATGGCACACTTACGGAACAGTTGCCTGACCTGCTGCATATCAGTTTTAGTCATCTAAGCTGCATTGGTCCCATGCTCTTTTGATGGAGTGAGATGTTCTAAAGCATAGTACAATAGGAAATGACACACTGACAATCTCCTGTTTGTCACTTCTGGAAGGAGACTGAACAAGTAAGAAAAAAAGAGTTGGGAGCTGGTCAAGGGAATCAGCTGGAATTCACTTTTAGGAAGTGACACCAGTGGTATCCACCTTGGCTGCCTTAGCTGCAGGCACTGGTGCTCTTTTGCTTCTCAGTCCTTGTGGGCCTCCTGGTCTCTTTTCTAAGGCTGCCTTGGGAGGTTTTTTTCCCCCCATCATCCTGTAACTCACTGACTTTTGGGAAGGAGCATAACTGGTTAATTTGTAAATAAGTGAAATCACTACTTCCTGGGTAGGAAAGTTAGAGAAGGATTTCCTACATAGGTCAAACTATGCTAGGAGGCATATTTGTTAAAGGCTCCTGAAGTTCTTTAAGGGAGCATTTTTGCACTAAAAATTATATCCTTGAAATTCAGTAGCCATCAGCCTAGCCTCATGAAATAGATTGGGTAGATGGTCTTTTTGCTAAGCCTTTCTCCTGTTAACCACCCCTTCCTTTTTCCTCTTACACAAACCATCAATGCACATCAACAAAAAAAAATATTTCAGCATTACAACAGGGAAAGAAGCATTTTTCTCACTTTGCCCTAAACTTCTTCTCCTCTCAAATGGGCATCTGGAGAACTTGCCAGTCTCTCAGACTCTATGCTCCAGAGGGCAAAATGAGAAATTGTACACCAAGAGGGACAGAATGTGACGCACATTCATAGTCAAAGCATGATCCTGTTGGGCAGGTCAGTCCTTCTGAGGCTCAACTCACTTTCACCTCAACACACCTTTTGAACCTGCAGAACTGCAGCCAAGATGGCAAAGCTACTGCTAATCTGCATCATAGTGAAGGGATTTTCAAGGAAAGGTGACTTTGAAGGATTCAAGGTGAAAGTCACTGTCAGCTGGCAGAGCTGGCTGTTTGCAGAGAAGGAATTCACTAGGGGATATTAAAAGGGCTGGGGGCTTTAAGTCCTTGATATGGCTAAGCTTCCCATCTCAGAGAAACAGGTCATTCTGCTAATTATCTGTCATGTCACCCTTCCTCTCCATAGAGACAGATCATTTCCTTCCCTGGGTTTTTCAAATCCATTTATAGTTGTGGAAAAGCCCTTTCTACACACCATCTTTCAGAGATTCTAGAAATAAGAATAAAGGTCACGACCACTGCAACAATTTTCTTCAAGGACTTTTGAGTATGTTAATAACTTTGCAGGAAGGCAAATGTTCTAACTCAGTCCAAACAATACCTTTTAGTGAATAGGTGCTGTATTATGCTAGAATAGGTGCTAGAAATACAGTTTCTAGTCCTTTGGGGGTGGGGATGAAAGTAATTATAAGGATAAACTTACTCAAGGGGAATAATAAAGTCTATTATGAGATCTGGAAAAATGTTGCACATACACCTGTGCAAGAGATGCTAACATTGAATATTCTAATAAAGCTAGATTCTGTGATGTACAAACTCCTTGAATCATAAAGCATGGTGTAGAAGTTGTAATACAGAAATCATAGTAGAAGGAAATGCAGAGGGATGTCACCAAGGGGACCCAGCTTCTAGGAGGCCTAATAAAACTTTGATGAATTCACCAAGGCCTAGGGGCTACCCCCAGCTTTACAGGTTCAGAGACTCAATTATGTTAGTTTCCTAGAATTTGTCAGGAAGACTGATACTCACCATCAATAGTAACATCATAGTATTCATACAACTGCACTGGTGTATGTCCTTCACCATATGAGGGGACAGTAGAGATCAGTGCTGGGGAAGGAGTGGAGCCTTATGGAGAACATCAGAGTGCTATTATCTTTCTTGATTAATACATTTTTATTAGAGAAATTTTAGTTTAGATCAAACAGAAAATAGAGTTCCCAACTACCCACCCCCATTTTTAACATTTTGCACTAGTGTATCTCCTTTTTTACAATTATAAGAGAATATTATTATAATTGTACTATTAACTATAGTCCATAGTTTACATTAGAGTTCACTGTTTGTGTTGTACAATCCTGTGGTTGTTTTTAATTTTTTTTCTAGCAACATATATACCACCTAAAATTTTCCCTTTTAACCACATCCAGATATATAATTCAATGGTGTTAATTACATTCACAATGTTGTGTAACCATTACACTATATAATGGTACTATTTATCTGTGATGCTTTGGTTCCCAGCCCAGTGCCTGGCACCTAATCCATTTTGCCTGGTGGCTAAATGACTGAATGGTTGCTTGGCCTGCTGGCTGGCTGGGTAAATGGGGCATAGATGGGTGGAGAGATGAGAAGCAGGTAGAAGAAAGAAAGAGCAAAGGGAAGAGAACATAATAATAGTAATGGCTTGCATTTTTTGAATATTTGTTGTGTGCCTACCACTGTGCTAAGTGCTTTTACATACTTTGGTCACTAGACATAAGTCCAGGAGGATAGTGAGGTTGGAAACTAAGGTTTAGGGGAAAGTAACATGTCCAAGGACACCACACTAGAAAGTGGTAGAGTCAGAATGAGCTCACAAGAGACTAAGGCTTAGAAGCAGAATTTTAGGAACACACAATGTAAACCAGAGCTGCCAAGGTGACAATAATGCATCTGTATCCTCTCGCAAGCACAGTTACATGGGAAACAAGCTCATAATTAGAAACTTTTTTGTGGAGCTTAGCCTCAGGCTAAGGAAGTATCTATCTATGTGGCTTAAATGTTTAATGTTGTTTAGTGCCTCTAAATGCCCACAATAGGGGAGTTCACCTGCCAGGTGGATCAAGTCCTCACTTAAATCTTCAAAGCATCTTTTCCCCTGGACAATACTCAGATGGATTGCACTGCTTTTCTATTTTCTATGTTGCTATTGCTTATCTTTTAAATTTGTACTATTCTGGAAATCAGTCTTATTTAAGACAATTTTAAATATTTCTTCCTTGATAAACCTTGTATTGAATTTATAGCTATCCACTATAAATTGTTTTTAAACACCTGGGGCACACCTCGTGTCGTTTAAAGTTAGCACTGGTAGGTGGTGGGAAAGGAGGGGAAATGACTTGCTAAGCAGGATGGGGTGGAGTCTCCTGATCCCAGACTGGTGCTTTCCCAGGGCATTACTCTAATTGGTTGAGTGGATTAATATCATTCAAATTAAAGTTGCTTTTAATGAGATGTGTCATGGATTTTAAATGCTCCATGAGCTCAGTGGAACACAGGATTTCTCAGCATTAAAGGCTTTATGGCTGCCCTCCCTGATCTACTCTAACAAGGGACCTGCCCCAGCCTGTGGGCTTCCAGAACTGGTCCACAGAAACTGATGGGTTCTTTTACACGTGGCTTAAGTACTTTGGAAACCCAGCTTTAGATCATGTAAATTTGATAACTCAAGTGAAAAAAAACAGATACCATGTGGATGTATCTCTTGAATCCACATACCTGTTTCCAATTAGTCTATTTTTCACAAGACAGTGTCAAGATTACTGGATGTTCTGGACACCTGTCAACCCCATGATTAATAACAAACTTTCCCCTGCTGTAGCAAGACTCTTGCACATTTCTTTTTTTAAACTTGCAGTTCTTTAAGGGCAAACTGATGGCCCTAGAAGTTCTGGGGAGGCTGGGGGTCTGAGAGTGTCTTCCAAAATTCTATTTTTCAGTGATGGGTACAAACTGATGGGTCAGGTCACTTTCTGCAAAACACTAGGAGCTGTTTATAAGTGACAGGGACTTTTCGCCTTGAAGGAGGAACAGAATTCATTTCTTCTATGACAGGTGATAACAAAGGAAGCCCATGTTTGCTTGTGTAGGAGATGGAAGAAGAGACACACACAGAGCTCCAGTGGAAAGAGAGAGAACTAATCAAGTCTGGCCTTGTACAGTTAAATAGGCCTTGCTTTCATTTTATATGTGTGTGTATATATATATTTGTTGTGTTTTTTTCTATTTCTGGTTAATGTTGTATCCTGTAAAGTCTCTGACGTATTTAATTATACTCTTATCTTCTGTTTGATTTTTTCCCCTTCCCTGGCCAGTAATTTCACTGGCACAGCTCAAAATTACTTTTTATAGTCTCTTTAAATTCACTTAAAAACACTTTTCTCTTCCCCAATCTTTTCATGCTGGACTTGGCTTTCTCTTAAACTACTCTCTGTAGTAGCAAATTAAGGTCCATATATATTAAATACACCACCAGTCAGATTTCCTAATGAGAATCCTTCCATCAATTAGATTTCCTAATGAGAATCCTACTATTTATTATCTTTGTTTTAAATTAAGTGGAATGATAAGTGGGAGGAATTCAGGGCATTGAAGATCATTATATACATTTTCCCAGCTAAGAGCAGAGAGGGAATCAGTTCCACTGAGACAAAGCACCTTCAGACATTTTTATGTTAGCATAGTCTAAGGTAAGTTGTCTTATATTGAATTAACACTCCTTACCCTGGCCATGGGTTCTGGACAGTCCTGCCCCTAATGTTTACAGATCCCCAGGACAATGGTAACAAATGGAGGCTCATATATCTACCATATATCAACATACTTAAATGTTCTAAATCAAGCTAACAAAACTGTTAAATAAAATATGTTCTAAACTTCTACACTGACAATTATATCTTAGTAACAACCTGGTAGACCAGACTTGCATTTAGAAGTCTTAGACCAGTTTTGTTCCTGAACTTGGTAGCTTGGGGCATGGGGAAGCCTGGTACCTGGCTTGTGTCCTTCCTTCTTTTTCTTCCCACTCCTGGTTCTGACTTGCACTGCAAGGCCCTGGTAGCATTAATTTAAACACCCTAGTGTGTACATCCAAGCACAGTCCAATCTTCACCACCAAATCTCTCTCTTCCCCTCAACTTGAGGTATCAGCACTGGAAGTGTACTCCAGGCTGGTTGGACAGGGAACTGTGGGAATCTAGCCACTCTGAGGGTAGTCTAGATAGATTGAGGTGGGCGCCCGGGCCCTGGGTGGACAGGTCTTCTCAGCCCCATGGACTTCTTATTCTGTGGGGAGAGGTAAACAGTTGGAAGAGTGGGCAGAGGGGGGCCCTCTAAACTGTGGGCTTAGGACAGAGACCCCTCTTGTGTGGATCAAAGGGAAACACTGGTGTTAGAAACTCTGTGGAGTTTTTCATATCAGAGTTAATGTGAGAAGACTCAGAGATGACACCTAATTATTACTTTAAGGATATTTCCATCTTATTTTTATAAGGTCATTTCCATTATTACATGCAATAATCATTTTATTGAATTAATAAGCATTATAGACTCTCAAGAATCCTCACAGATCATTCAAACTGCTGCTGTTTTAGCTAGAGAAAATAATCTGCCAAACACTGGACTATCTACCCATTTCCCTTACCTGTTCAACCCAACCCCTATCACAAACAACACATTTATGTGCACATAAACACAAATACACAAATATACACTGACTATCAGAGGCAAGCTTTAACCCAAATTGAACCTTGGATGTATAACTTTCTGCTATGTAGAAATGGCTGAGGCTAGTGGAATTTGTATGGAGCCCCTAGTGAGGGACCAGTAGCTGTGTTTGCGTGGAAGAGTCATCAGGACAGGTACCATTAGATGAGTGGGGACATCCCATCTTCACTTGTCCTGAAGTCTGAATGTCATGAGGTCTGAATGTCCCATAGAATTTTCACCTTGAAACACACCAGTCCTTGATTTAGAAGGATGACAGGCAAGCCATTGTGATAGGTAAGTATTCTCCTGAAGCTTGTCCCCAGAAGCCAGACCAGGGTGCTGAATGTACTCATTACAGAACTAAGGTGCTTTAGAGGTGAGTTTGGGCTAGTAACCTTTTTATTTTACAGTATTTCAATACTTTGTATTTACTTTTATAAAGTATTTCAATACTCTAAGCAGAACTGGGTAAAAGTAGAAGAATAAGTTAATATATAAGCCTCAGGCTTAGGGTCCTCTTCCTATCCTCGAGGATTAAGTAAAAGATGGGTAAGAGGTTCATTTTCCCTAATGAGAGATTCATCAATTCATTTTGAAGAATTTAAACATTGACCAACTTTCACAACATTAAAAAAAAACAAAACTTGAATTTTTAACTTTCTTTCTTCTCCTCATTGTTCCATAAGATATTTGAGCTTGCTTACCTATGGAGATACACATATCCATATATATATATATGGAGGTACCAAGATTGAACCCTGGACCATGTACATGGGGAGGCAGGCACTCAACCACCAACCTCCATCTGCACCCCTATGTATATATTTTTAACCTAACTTGCTAGAGATTGAATTACTTTAAGAGAAGTTTATTTATTTTTTATTAAAAAAAAAAAATCATTGAAGTTTATCACACATACATGAACTTACATAAACAGTAAGTGTATAGTAATCATTGTGAACTTACAAAACAAACATACATAACATCATACAGGGCTCTCATACCTCACCCTACCACCAACACCTTGCATTGTTGTGAAACATTTTTAACTAATGATTAAAGAGCATCCTCAAAATATTGCTACTAACCAAAGTATTTTCCCCCAACCCATTCTATTATTATTATTTTTATATCATTTATACATGAACATACATAATAAATGTATAGTAAAAGTTACAATCTTACAAAGCATTCATAACATCATACAGGGGTCCCATACATCAACCCTCCACCAACATCTTGCATTGTCATGAGACATTTGTTACAAATTATGAAAGAATATTGTCAAAATCTTACTACCAATTATAGTCCTTATCTTACATTTGGTGTATTCCCCTAACCCACCCTATTATTATTTTTTAAATATATTTTTATGACAGAAGTTGTAAACTTATAAAACAATCATGTGCAAGTGCAGAATTCCCAAACAACACCCCTCTATCAATACACCACACCGTGGTGGAATATTTGTTACAGATTATGAGATAATATCATCCGATTATTATGGTGTACATTTGGCACACATTTTCCATACTCCCCCATTATCAACATAGTACATCTTTGGCATAGATGCAAGAATATTACATTATTACTGTCAACCACACTCCATAGGTCACACTATTTGTATTTTTCTCATGCTTCTCCACATTCCCACCACCCTGCAATAGTTATGTACATTGCTCTAGCTCACAAAGGACACTCTTGCATCTGTACCATCAACCACTATTCTCATCCACCTCTGGGTTTATTGTGCTGTTCAGTCCCTAGATTATTCTCTAGCTTTCTGGCAATTGGCATTTACATCCCTAGACTACCATTTTCAGCCACATCCCCATTTATAAACCAGCTGTTACTCACTATAATGTGGTACCATCAACTCTGTACATTTCCACACTTTTACAGTAAAGCTAATTAAAACTTCTACAAACATTAAATATCAGCAGTACATCTCAGTCCTCCTCTTATCTCCTTTAAGAATTCACCATCTACCACCAGGTTTTGATGATATTTTCCTACATTTTCTTCTGCCCGAGCTGTTTGGATTTGACAAGCTAGTAAAAAATCACTTGACCATAGATGTGAGGGTCTTTTTTTTAACTATCAGTTCTGTTCCATTGGTCTATATGTGTGTCTTAATGCCAGTACCATATTGTTTTTACCATTGTAGCTAGGTAATATGACTTAAAGTCCAGAAATGAGAGTCTTCCAACTTTGCTTTTCCTTTTTAAGATGTTTCTGGCTATTCAGGACCGCTTTCCCTTCCAAATAAATTTGATAATCGTGTTTTCCATTTAATTAAAAGATGCTGGTAAAATTTTTATCGGGATTGCATTGATTCTGTATATCAGTTTGAGTAGAATTGACATCTTAATGATATTTAGTCTTTTGATCCATGAGCATGGAATATTCTTCCATTTATTTAGGTCTTTTTAAAATTTCTTTTAACAATGAGTTGTAGTTTTCTGAATACAAGTGCTTTACATTGTTGGTTAAGTTTATTCCTGAATATTTGGGTTTTATCTTTCATATTTTATTTTCACCACTCTTTTGATACTTTTAGTTACTTTTATTGATATAATGTTCATTTCTAGACTCTCTTCCATACCCCTCTCTCCTGTCTTTTCTTTTCAGGCTATAGCACACCCTTTAGAATTTCCTGCAAAGCAGGTCTCTTGGTTACAAACTCTCTCAGTTTCTGTTTATCTGTGAATATTCTAAACTTGCCCTCATTTTTGAAAGACAATCTTGCCAGATATAAGATTCTTGGCTGGAAGTTTTTCTCTTGCACTATCTTAAATATGTCATTCCACTGTCTTCTTGCCTCCATGGTTTCTGGTGAGAAATCAGCATTTAATCTTATTGGGTATCTCTTATATGTTATGCATTGCTTTTCTCTTGCTGCTCTCAGAATTCTCTCTTTGTCTTTGGCATTTGACGTTCTGATTAGTATGTGTTTCAGAGATGGTCTATTCAGATTTTTTGGGGTAGCAGTATGTTATGCTTCTTGGACATTGATATCTATGTCCTTCAAAAGGGTTGGGAAATTTTCTACCATTATTTATTCAAAATATTCCTTCTGCCCCTTTTCCCTTTTCTTCTCCTTCTGGGACACCCATGACACATATGTTTGCATGCCACTTGCTGTCCTTTAGTTCCCTGAGACCTTGTTCAAGTTTTTCCAATTTTTTCTTCATCTGTTCTTTTGTATGTTCACTTTCAGAGACCATGCCTTCAAGCTCACCAATCCTTTCTTCTGCCTCCTCAAATCTGCTATTATATGATTCCAGTGTATTTTTAATTTCATTTATTGCACCTTTCATTCCCATAAAATCTGCTATTTTTCTATGTATGCTTTCAAATTCTTCTTTGTGCTCATCCAGTGTCTTCTTAATATCCCTAATTTCTTTAGCCATCTCATTGAATTTATTAAGGAAATTTGTTTGAACATCTATGATTAGTTGTCTCAATTCCTTTATGTTATCTGGAGGCCTATCTTGTTCCTTTAACTGGGCCATATCTTCCTGTTTCTTGGTATGGATTGCAATTTTTTGTTGGTGTCTTGGCATCTGGCTTACTAGAGTATTTATTCTGGATGCAGTTTTTCTCTTTAGTTTAGGGCTTCCTGCCCTTTCTCCCTTGCTGGTTGTATAGTAGGAGCCAAGGATGTAGTTGGTTCTATAAGCTGTGGAGACTCAAGCTATCCTCATTGTCCCAAGGAGCAAAAAAGCTTCTCCCAACTTTCTCCTTTGCCAGGGGTAGGGACAGATCCACAGCTGTGTGGAATAATCCAACTCATGCAGGCCTAGACTGTAGTTGCTCAAAGAGACTGATGGAGCTTCATGCCCCTTTCACTCCTGCCTGGGGCAGGGATGGAGCTGCAGGTGTTGGCAGCAATCTATGCAGTGCAGGTCCAAGATGAGCACAGTTGCCCAGGTAGACTTCCGATTATTCAGTCTGTGCCAGTTAAATGTACCTGCAGTTACCTGAATAGGCTGGTGCAGGGCCCATCAGCTTCCTCCCTGCTAGAGATGGGGCTGAAGCCTAGGCTAGGGCTGCAGGCCAGTCTGGGTGAAAGAAACCAGTCTCGCTCTTTTCTGGCTGGAACCATGGAGGGTGTGGAAGAGAAGAAGAAGAAGGTTCCTGCTGTGCCAGAAACCCTTAAGAAAAAGGGAAGGAATTTTGCTGAACTGAAGATAAAGCGCTTGAGAAAGAAGTTTGCCCAAAAGATGTTTCGAAAGGCAAGGAGGAAGCTTATCTATGAAAAAACTAAGCACTATCACAAAGAATATAGGCAGATGTACAGGACTGAGATTCGAATGGCTAGAATGGCAAGAAAAGCTGGCAACTTCTATGTACCTGCAGAACCCAAATTGGCATTTGTCATCCGGATTAGAGGTATCAATGGTGTGAGCCCAAAGGTACGAAAAGTGTTGCAGCTTCTTCGCCTTCTCCAGATCTTCAATGGCACCTTTGTTAAGCTCAACAAGGCCTCAATTAACATGCTGAGAATTGTGGAACCATATATTGCATGGGGATACCCGAACCTGAAATCAGTGAATGAACTGATCTACAAGCGTGGTTATAGCAAGATCAACAAGAAGCGGATTGCCTTGACAGATAACTCATTGATTGCACGATCTCTTGGTAAATATGGCATCATCTGCATGGAAGATCTGATTCATGAGATCTATACTGTTGGGAAACGTTTCAAAGAAGCAAACAATTTCCTGTGGCCCTTCAAATTATCTTCTCCCAGAGGTGGAAGGAAGAAAAAGACAACCCATTTTGTAGAAGGGGGAGATGCTGGCAACAGGGAAGACCAGATCAATAGGCTTATTAGAAGGATGAACTAAGGTTCTACCATGATTATTTTTGTAATCTGGTCATTTAATAAACAGTGACTGCTTTCAAATTGGGGAAAAAAAAAAAAAAGAAACCAGTCTCTACCGTCACTGTGATTTTCAGTCAGCGAGGCTTTCCCTCATGCTGGGGGTGGAGTCAAAATTGTGGCTACCGGCCTCCTTCTGACTTGGACAGGCTCAAAATTTAGCTTTTCTTAGGGTTATACTTTAGCCAGCCTAATTTACTAATCAGTAGCTGAAATCAGTGTCCAACCATCTCTTCCTCCCCTGTTTTTGGGAAATGGAGCTTCCAATTTCTGCCACAGAATAGCTCCTGGGGAGGCTTGTGCTGCCAAAGTAGGATGTTCACCAGGCTCCACGGTGTGGCCCATAATTTCCCACAGAGGCTGGCGCAGCTCCCCCCCAGCTTCCTCCCTGCCCAAGATGGGCCTGGGGCTTAGGCTAGAGCAGCAACCTGATCTAGATGGAAAAAAGCCAGTCCCTACCAGCACTGTGATTTTCAGTCAGCCCCACTTCCCCTCATGTCAGGTGCGGAGTTAAGATGGTGACCACCGGCCTCTTTCTGACTTGGACAGGTTCAAACTTTAGCTGTTCTTAGTATTATACTTTAGCCCGCTGAATTTACTGATCAGTAGCTGAAGTTGGTGCCCAACCGTCTCTTCCTTCCCCGTTTGGGGAAGTGAAGCTTTCAATTCCAGGCATGGAACAGCTTCCGAGGTGGCTTGTGCCTCCAGTGGAGGATGGGCACCGGCCACTGGAGTGCTCTACTTGTGAATCTTCTCTGCAAATGGGCAGTCTCCTCCTTCCATTCTTTCAAGGATGTTGCAGGATGCATTTTTGGTCTCCTGGAGCCCCCAAACAAGTGCCCTAGATAGCTCTGGGAGATCATCAACTGCCCCGTACCAGGAGCTGATTCTAGGAGCTCTTTACTCTGCCGCCATCTTGCTGGTTGTCTCGTATTTATTTTTTTAATGTATTTAAAAATTTTTAAAAAATATTTTTAAAAGATACTTAGATTACATAAATGTTTATGTCTTATTTATATATATATATACTTAATATAGTTCCTTCTAAATTATAGATTATACTGTTTTGACTCATTTGGATTACAAGGAGAACAGAGCTTTGTTACTTTAAACTACCCTACATTATAGGACTTTGAGTCACGGTACTAAGAAAGTTAGGAAGACAGAAAACCTTTTCAAGAACCACTCAGAGAAACATTAAGGAGAATGAGGCTTTTTTCAGGATAGGCTGGAATTATGATAATCAGGTATATTCTTGGTAGCCCTCTGATCATCTACCTACTGCTCTGCATCCAGCTGCTCTGCCATTATGGTCATAATTTGCTTCAGTTTCTCTCTGTCTTAGCTTCTGATTTGATCCTCTAGAGATTCACTTTCTCTTCTCTCTTGTTCATGGCTTCTGTTTATATGTGGTTTTATTGCATCATAGCTTTCACATTCTACCTTCTTTCTACATATATCAGCTCTTTTGTCCTCCTTTATTGTTTGTTTAATCTTTTTATATTCTGATTGAGCTGAACTTTCATTCTGAGTTAAATCATAGGCTGATGTCCACATGGCTGCTTTGGAAACAGTGCCCATTATTGGTCCAAACACTTGTAACTATGTAACAGGAATTTGTATTGCAAATTATAAATTATTACAAATTATGGCCCAACCATAAGGAACTCTTTACAAGGGATTGAGGTTAAGGCAGGCACAATGAGATATTCTGGAAGGTGGAAATGTAGCTGGCAGGCATTTTGTATGTATCATTTGTCCAATGTGTAGATATCAACTAAATGCTTTTTGAATGAGTAGACTTATTACATAATAAATCAAAAGATTAAATAAGTCAGTAAACTAAACATAATACTTTGAGTGGATTAAAAAAAAAGCTTAGCTAAAATATCCTCTAGCTGCCACCCTCATTTCCTCTTTGTCTCTCTTCTATGTCCCCTTATCTCTTCCCCTCTTGTAACTCAACCCGGAACTGGCAACTCCAGGCAGAGCAGATCCATTAGTGTGCAATGAAGTAAAGTGTTTCATTTTCTGTAGTGTCCTATCTTCTGGTTGCTAAGTACCCCATTCTTCATTTGCTTCATATGGTTGCTGTGAGGATGAAATAAGTTACTTTTTCTGAAATTACCAAACTCAGTGTCTGTCCCATAGGAAGTGTATAATAGCTGTTGAATATTATTTTTCTATGCTTCTCAATGATTCGTTCCTCATTTAAGCATCTCCAAAACAGCAAAATTACTTTTTTTTTTTTCTTTCCAATTTCCCCTTTCATATCAGGAAGTCTTCCTTGTTTCTGCATCATCAATGGTGTTTGGGGGCAGCAAAAAAATTGATGATACTAAGGGATTAGTGATTTATGTCCTCCACTTCAGAATATTTTTGTTTTTTAAAAAAGAGGTTTTTAGCCCCAAGGAATTAAACTCTAAATGAATATGCATTAGAAAGTATGAGTTTGATAAAGGGCATCTCTTCCATGACTGTATAGAGTTAAGAAATGTAGTGGGAAATACCTATTTCGGCTAATTTGGCTTTCTCCCTTCAAGCACTAAATTAATCTAACCAATCATGTTAAGGTCAGGCTTAATTCCTACAACTCCTTAGAAGTTAAGGGCCAGGTCTATGTATTATCTTCATTAAGAACTATCAGCAATCAAATACTTAAGAAAAGATTTATGACGGCTAAGTTTATAGCTTTTGTAGTGAGGGATATTTTCCTGTTTTAGAGAGGGGTAAATGAAGACCTGGAGATTTTTGTTCAATACAAATGACAAGACAGGATGAACATATGGACACTTTTGCTGGCCTAGGGCCCTTCCTTGATATGTTATCAATCTTGTCTGGAGCACCATGAAATAGTGGGCACTGAGCTGCCAAATGCAGAGTGGTTGGGGCCATTTATGACTTCTCAGAAAGTAGTCGTGTGTTCCTTGCTTGAGGGGGATAAGCCATAGGCAAGCTTTTGCTTGGCCCTCATAGGCAGTTGCTTGCTTCTGGGACGTCTTGCTCACTGGTTATTTTAGCAGTGTTTCAGCCGCTGTGCAGCCAAGCAGAAATGCTGCGTTCTTTGTGAAAACCCAAGGTCAGCACAATTTCTTCCCTGGGAAATTGTAACCTTTTGTGCTGAGACTGGGATGTCTGAGATGGAGAAGAGGAGAGAAAAACCAGTTTCTGGGGTCCCCAAAGCCCTTATCTCTTTCCAGAGCACAGGAGCTAGGATCACAAGTTCATGTCTCGGCAGAAAGGCAGTCTTCCGTATCTCAGGGCTGCTAAGGAAATGCAGGGTTTGTCTCAAGTCACCCTGCCAGGAACATTTATGTATAAGTGATGTATGGTTTTGGTTTCCTGAAAGTGCCATCTTGCTCTTGCTTCTGTGACTTCTTATGTGGTCATCTCTGTGCATGGAATGGCCTGCCTCCTTTGGACTAATTCCTCTCCATCCTTAGAGACTCGGCCCTTCAAAAAAGTCTTTCTTAAACTACTCTCTTCACATGTACACCTCCCATCTGCCCCACCTCAATCCCAAGTACTTAAACTTTTTATTTGCTCACAAAAGCTCCTGGGCTTGCCTCTAATCTACAAAACACATAAAATCCCACATCATAATCTTCCATTTACATGTCTATCTTTTCCATTGATCCATGAGCAGCTTGAGAGCAAGGACCAATTTCATTCATTACTGTGTCTTGAGTCAGGGTTTAGTTTCAAATGCTTCTGAGTCAGAGATACCTGAATTCAACTCTACTATGTCTCTTACCATTTTCATGAACTTCATTTCCACATCTATAAAATAAAGTTAAAAATGTCTTGAAGGTTGTTGTGATTTTTAAAAAGTATGTAAGATCCTTGACTTGCTTTAGGGGCTTAATTTTTGTAGAGTGGATGTTTGTTTAACATCAAAACCCTCTTTGAAGGAGAAAAGAAGTCACAAAAGAGCTATTCACAGTTTGAGGGGATGTAAAGAAAGAGGGGAAGATAAGCACAATAAAGCAGCCAATCTTTTAAAAAATTATTTTTAAATTTTTATTTATTTTTATATTTATTTATTTATATTTTTATCAGCTAATCTTTTGGTGTCACGGATACAAGGTGTAGGGGTGGGATGTAGTGGGCTGATTCTGAATGTCTGAGTTTGCCAGATCTTTTGTGATTGCAAACTGGCTATGGGTCCTTCTTTTGAATCTAAGACTTCTTCACTGCTATCCCCACCCCCATACACCCTTCAGTGCATAACCCTGAATAATCAGTGGGTTTCCCAGTTCTAATGGACTGATGTGGTGTCAGAATAAGGTCCTGGGAGAAAAGATCTTTCTTTTTTTGTTCTGTTCAGAGTTTTGGGCATATTAGCTAGACCCTGCTCCTTTCTTAGACAACATGGAATGGTTCTATCAGTTCAAATGAATTTTTGTTTGTGCAGAAGCATGTAAAACATATATGCATATTTCACATTTCACCTTCCAGGAGAAACATACCTAATCAAGACTTTATCATACCTGTGAAAGTATCAATTAAGATAGACTTCTGGGGTGGGAAATGAGGTAGTGGCTCTCAGTGTTCCGCTTCTTTACATCATATATGTATTCCTTGAATATTCTGACATGCAAGCCAAATTATTTGCATATGCATTATTTACCCTAATTTTCACAATAACCTGTGGGATACATATTATTATTTCCACTTTGAATGTGAAGAAATAGTCAAAGAGGCAAACTGACTCACCCCAAGATACGCAGGTTCTAGGTAGAAAGCCAGGATTTGGACCCAAGGCAGTCTGACTGTCAAGTTCAACTTCTTCCTCATAACCTTGGCAGTTTCCCCATTGTTGAAACCTATTTTGTCTTGAAGAAGCAAAAACATTGAGTTCTGGTAAAACCCTCAATTACAAAAATTTGGGGGGCCATGGATTTGTGAATTGTATAAAAGCTATGGTTCTTCCTCCTAGGGAAAATGGACATAAGCAACACATTTTCCATTTAATTTTAAGGACTTAACAGAACTCTGAATCCTATCCATAGTCCTTAGGTTAAGAATCTGTGTTTTGGTCCAAATCCTCAGTTTATATACAGAGACACTGATATCAAAAGACAGAGGGGAAGGAGATATTTAGTCACTGACTTGGGGTCAGAACCCTGGTCTTCCAAATCTTAGTCCCATTTATTCTGCTGCCCAATGATGCCTCTCACACTCAAATGGACACTAAGAAAACCACACTTAGGGAAAGAATTAAAGTCAAGGTGAGGGAAGGAAAAGGATTTAATTATATAAAGACCAATTTCTAGGCTCAAATTACCGCTGGCTGTGAGGGCATTGGCATGCAGTATGGAGACAGAGCACTGATTCCCTTGGGTATTTATTAGTCCAAGAAACCTGAGCTCCAAAGGCACTTCTTTTACCAAGGAGCAGCTTATACACAGAGAAAATCTGAAACATCAATATGCTAGACTTCCCTCATGCCCTGTAGATCAATGGCTTGTCTCATCTGACAGTACTGACATATTTCCCTGGGATGGAAGAAAGAAGAGAAGAAATTGTAGGTAGGATTTGCAGCTGGCTGGCATATCATGTTTTTATTGAAAGGCTTTACTGTCCCCACAGTAGCTGGATCCTCCAAATCCATGCAGTCAAGAGTCTCAGCATGCATAGAAAAGTAATAGGAGTGCTCTATCCATAAACTTACAATATTCCATATCATTTGGCTCCTTATCATATTGGAATATCATCATTAAGGGCTCTGACTCTTATCTGGCAATTCTGTATTTTTATTAGAGAATAAGTAGAGAAAATCCATGCTATGTATATGTATAGATCCATATGTAGACTTGTGTAGGGTACTCCTTAAGATAGACTACGCGCACTGTTAGATTCAGGACCCACAGGGGAAAAAATATTCCTGAAGGTACACTATAATTTTGATTACTTGTACAAAAGTACCTCTTAGGTAAAATTATTTTGCAAACTCTTATGGAGTATATGCCAAAGACTGTGTTAGGTGTTTAATACATAAGATGAATACGATTCAAGTCATTCATTTACTCATTCATCCATTCATTCCTTTAAGGCAAAAATTGTGCTAGGGGTTCTACAGGAGCACAGAGGGAGTAAATGTAAATCAAATGAAGGAACATGTTGGACTCTCTGGAGGAAGTGCCCTTTAAGTTGAGTTTTGAAATTATTGAGGGTACTCTGGATAAGTTGGAGATTATGGCATGATGAGACAGGCATCCGTTTTATGCAAGAGGACAGCATGTACACTGGCCTGGAAGCATTAACTAGCACAATGAGTCAGAGAATTGCGTGTACTTCAATATTACTTAAGTGAAAGATGTGTATGGCCAAGTGCAAGGGGGATTGAGGGAAGAAGCTAGAGAATTATGTAGGGTCCAGATCACAAAGAGCATTATGTGCTAAACTAAGGATTTTGAACTTTATCTTGAAAATTAAGTGGGTCTATTGAAAGATTTTAATAGAGGAGAGTGACAGAATCAGATTTACATTTTGGACAGATTACTCTGTCTGCATGGAGAAGGATGTGTTGGGAAAGGGGCAGACTCGAGGTTGGAAGATGAGTTAGGAGGTTATTGATAAAATCCATATGGGATCCAGAATAAAAGAGAACAGTTTCTAAAGACAGAGAAGCATATATATTTTAAAAAGATATTGAGACATTAAAAATATTAAGATACAAAGATATTAAGGTATAATTGATATAAAAATATTAAGATGATATAGAAGACTTGAAGTGATTATATGTAGTGATGAATGGGCAATTATTTATATGGTGGTACCATTCACCAAGATAGTGAATATGAATGGCATGACAAGGGTGCCAACTAAGGCAAAATAATTAATTCTTTCTTAGATATTTTGAACATCAGATAGGAGAATATTCAAGTGGAGATACCAGTATAGCAGCTGTCTATATGTGTCCTAAGGAAGAAAATACAGGTTTTTGATCTATCATTTATGGAAAAGATCACTCAAGGAGAGTGGAAAGACTGAAAGGACCAAAGGATAAGGATGGAGTCCATGAAGACCAAGGAGTGATCAAAATGATAGAAGGAAAACTGGAAAAAAGTTATTTCAACAGAAGCTAAAAGATTTTTATCTTTATAAGGAAGCGTTATACAGGGTAAATGCCTCAGAAGGCAAAGAAAGAGAAGGGTTCAGACAGTTTAGTTACATGGAGGGCTTCGGTGTCCTACGAGAGCAATTTCAGGAGAGAAGTATAGTTGAAAGTCATCTTATAAGGAGATGAATTGTGAGAGGGAGGCAAGAAATCAGAAACAATTGATGTAGATAATGCTTTCAATGAGGCAGTAAAGGGAAAGTGGAAAGTAGGGAGGTTGATGATAGAAGACATTAGGCAAGAATTTAAAAAAAAATTGTTTTGTTATTGTTTTAATGGGTGAGACTTGAGGGTGTTTATTTGATGAGAAGGAAGAACTAATGTAAAGGTAGAAGTTGAATAAACAAGAGATATAATTGATGAGGCAATATCCAGCAGAAAGTAAAAGGGAGTGAGCTCCAAAACATTGCTAGGAGACCTGAAGGAAGAAGGAAAGGCTAGATAGTAAAGGAGGTAGGTGCACAGGTGCCATGGGAGAAAGCTGAGGAAGTAGTTGCCTGGGGGCTTACTTTTTTCACCATAGTGAAGAGGCAAGGTCACCACTAACAGGATAACTGGAGGTTATCTAATTATTTGACAGTAAATAGACACCCTTACAGGATGGCTGGGCAGTGCTGAGAGCCCAGCTATGCCAACAAGCATTGCAATTGCAGTGGTGCCAATGGGTGTTGCAGAGTAACCAGCCATAGAATAGCCTGAGTACCGGCCACTCATCAGACCGTGGTCTGGAGTGTGATCCTAGCCTTCCATATTGCCAGGGAGCAGCTGTTGTGTGGCGCATGATAGACTGAACAGGGACACAGAAAATCTTAATCCAACTATATCATTTCTTCTCATATCACCCTGGGCTGGTAACTTTACTCTCTGAGTCACATTTTTCTTATGCATAAAAGGGTTAAGATTGCTTATCTCAGAGCATATATAGTTATTATGTATGAGAATTCAATATGTCAATTATTTAGTGATATATAAAATGATGGCTGTTTTTCCAAATATGAAAAATGAATATAGAGCCTTTGGTACAGAATAAGTGTAAATGCAAGTTGACGTAGTGCACTCAGGCGTATGTAGGTGAAAAGGTGCTGAACAGAAAGGACTTTTGAGACTAAAGACAAGCTCACAAGGAAGTTTTTTCTCTCTCTTTCTTAAAAAGAAAATTTTAAAAGTGATAAGTTGCAGTGACAACGGTATACAAAACAACTCTACTCCAATAATCACATCTAAGAATGGGGACTAAAGAAACCCTTGCTTATTGACTAACTTGGGGACAAATACGGAGAATGTCTTAGTTGGGCAGTACTGTTATAACAAATACCACAGATTGGTTGGCTTAAACAAGAGGAATTTATTGTCTCACAGTTTTGGAGACTGGAAGTTGAAAATAAAGATGTGCTCAGCAAGCTGTGTTCACTTCAAAATCTGCAGTGTTTTAGTGGTGGTGGCTCGCCTGAAGCTCCTAAGTCTGTTTAAAGATGAGCTCACAACCACAGGATCAGGGCTTAGGACTTGAAGATGTCTTTGTGGGAGACATAATTCAATCCATAACAGGGAATAAGGAGGTAAAATGGAGGAAGAAACTGGGCAGGCCTCCAAGAAGCTTCCTCATGAGCCATGCCCCCAGAGCTCTCATGTCCTGCAGCAGCCAAGGGGGAAGCGATCTGCCATTTTGAGGAAACCTCAAGACCTTTTTATGAGGCAACTGCACGTAGACACCCTTCTTTCTCACAACCAAAGAACCTTGTACTGCCCCGCCTAGACTTCCCACCAGAGCATCATATCAGATGATGATGATGATGTTGATGATGATGATGATAATGAGAGAGAGAGAGAGATTGCACACACATGTGTATAAATATATAAGGTACTGACACAACTCATCTCTTATTTATAAAATTGATCCAATTTCCAAAAAACAACGTAAGCTCTGAAATGCCATTTTGTGTAACACATTTTGAGGAGGAAACAACAGGAAGCAATTACAGAATAATACAAGATCGCATGTAACCTGGAATGCAATTGTGAGATACAGGTGATAAGAGTTACAGAAATCTGTGGACTGAATTGGGCATCATAGGATTGAAAACCAGAGATGAAAAACAAATTAAAATTGGAAGGACTCTGAAGAAAATGTAGTTCAAAATATTGCTCCTTTCCAGACTCAGCCATTTTACAAGTAAGGAGACTAAGGCTCAGAGAGTTGAAGACACTTGCATGGGGTCACAGAGTGAATTAGTGACAACACTGAGCTAGAACAAGTCAAAAATGGTAGAAGCAGCCAAGAGGTGATTTGGCATATCAAGAAAGATTTAGTAGTGCGAATATTCTTGCTGTCCTGATTTTGTGATAATCAGGGTAGGCTAAACATTCACTATATTAGAAACCATGCATATGTCCCCAGACCTACTTTTTCTCCCTAGGTCTGGTTTTTAGAATGTTGGTGATAAACTAAGCCTGATTTACTATATGGCCATCCTGTATGGGAAAAGACTGTGACTTTGGATATCTTTGGTCAACCTTAAGAGATATAGCAGGGGAACGGATGTGACTCAGGTGGTTGGGGATCCGTCTCCCATATGGAGGGACCTGGTATGATCCCTGGGACCTCCCAGTAAAATTTTAAAAAAGGAAAATATAGAAGGCATGTGGGCCACCAGTCCCTGTGAGCCACGTAGCAAGATAATGAAGTAACAGGAGAGTGACACAAGAGAAAGCCCAGATGAGATGAACCGAAAAACCAGAAACTAAGGTGGCGCAGGCTGTAGGATGCCTCTTTCCCACATTGGAGGTTCTGAGGAGTGAATCCCAGTGAAGACAGGAGGAGAAGGATGAGAAGAGAGGGTAGAAAATGAACACAGAGCCGCCCAGCAAATGGACACAGAAACAGCAAAAATGGTGGTGGGAGTAGGGGTGGGGTAAAAAATGGATAAAAGTAAATAAATAAATAAATCCTTAAAAAAATGTGTAGGAGAGGAAGATACGGACTATAGTTGGTAGTAATACTTTGACGATGCTCTTTCATGATTTGTTAACAAATGTTTCACAACAATGCAGGGTGTTTGTGTGTGTGGGGTGATGTGTGGGAGCCCTGTGTGATGTTATGCATGTTTGTTTTGTAAGTTCACGATGTTTACTGAACACTTATAGTTTATGTATGTTCATGTATGAATGATATACTTCAATAAATTGTTTAAAAAAAAGAAAGATGTAGTAATAGTAGAAACTATTATTATAAAAACAATTCCTACTGGTTGAGCATATACTATACACCAGTTACTTTACCAATCGTTATATTGATTCTCTTTCAATGAATACATTGTGTATGTGAGGAAAGTTGCGGTTTGTAATGGCATTGTCTTTTTTAATTTTTATTTTGATCATCCAGCATATATTTTTTATATTTGGAGAAACTGCTACCTTTTGAGGTGGAGCACGACCTTCACTGTAGAAATTGAAAATGTCAGGTGAAGAGAAGAAAGGAATATTTCCAGACAGCAGGCTCTGGAGCTGGACAACTTGGATTTGAATCTGAGTGCTGCACATCTTCGATGGATGCCTTGGCACAGGTACCTGGCTGTTTTGTGCCTCGGTTTCCTCATCAGTTAAAATGGGAATACCAGTAATGATTTCACAGAGTTCTTGTGAAGATTAAGTGAATTAATAATTGTAAATGCAGAAAAGTGTCTGGTACATAGTGAATATTCAATAAATGATAGTTACAGTTATCATAGTTACTTTCCTAGTCTTCCTAGCAACTAGGTCAGGGGTCCATGATGTAGGTTCCACCAATCAGACATGCTCACTCCACAAACTAACAAGAAGCATGGGCTGCAAAATATAAGAAAGAAATAAGAGAGAGGAGAGGAGAGGAGAAGGGAGAGGAGGGGAGGGGAGTGGAGGGGAGGGGAGGGGAGCAGAGGGGAGGGGAGGGGAGGAAGTAAAGCAAGCAAACAAGCAAAGAAAATTCTTTTCTAGTTACAAGTGATCCCAACAGCAGAAATTATAATGAGTTTCTAGAGACATCAATGGCAACATTGGATCACTGGTGCTTCCAGGGGCATCCAGTGCTTACTAGTAGATGGTGGATTTTTCTGACCAGTTTTGAGATGTGGTGTTGAATGTGATTCCTGGTTTTGTAGTCCCCAGGGTTGGTTTTTTGGCCTCTCTAGAAATTCTATGAGCTACCCAACATCCTTTAAACAAATTTCAGTTTTTAAAAAAATTATCAGCTAGAGGTGGTCTGTTGCTTACATCTAAGAATGCTGACTTATTAAAGAGGTATTTATTAGTTTTTGGGCTCTTTGCAATTAGTAACTTGTTCAAGTCAAGCAGCTAGTATATAGTGAAGCCAGAATGCCAGTCCAGGTTTTTCTGACTCAAAATCTTTTCTCTTAAGCACGATGATTTGCTGTCACAGACTCATGGACTCCCAGTGTTTATGAATACTAGGAAGTCATCTAGTCTACCCTGTAGTGCTGGAATCTCCCGCACAATATCCTAACTGGTCGTCATCTGCTTGAACCCCATCCATAACAGGAGACTCACTACCCTTCAAGGCAATGTTTTGCCAGTTGTCAGACACCAGTTTGGCTGTCATTCTTTTCAAAGACACCCACACAGAGTGGCAGGTGGATCAAGAACAGCTTTTGTTGAACACTGTGATACGCAAAATTAAAATACAAAAAATATTTCTGCTAGAAAACATCTGACTTTAGCCATCAAAGAAAAGACACAATTGTCTAGTGTGAGGAGAGGTATCTAGGGAAGTGAAAGGGCAGGAAGTTTGCAAGATGTGTCTGCTGCCGATGGAGCCCGCCACTCCCACAGTAAAGTGCAGGAGGTCTTGGAGAAGGGTCAAGCACTGAGAGCCATGTGTAGGTTAAATCATGACCATTAACCTCCCAGGCCCCTCCCTTTATCAGTGATAACCACTACTAAAGGGTTCTTTTCCCAGAACTGTTTAAAAATTGATTTTTCTCTATTTTTATGTATATGTAAATTTAAAGATATATGGAGTCTTTCTATTTTAGGCATATATTTATTTTTACTGCTGTTTTTCCATCTTGTTTTTTTCTCTTAATTTTGTCTCATATCAAGGTATACATAAGCCTACTTTATTCCTTTTTTTTTTTTTTTTTTTTAAGGAGGTACCAGGGATTGAACCCAGGATCTTGTGCACGGGGAAACAGATGTACAACCACTGAGCTACATCCACTCCCCTATTACTTTGTTCTTAATCATTTCATTTTTGATCTGCATTTAGTGCTTCCAGCTTTTCACTGTTACAAGCAAACTTGTTAATAAACATAGGAAAGGAAATCTTTGTGCACATATGCAAATACATCTTTAGACTAGATCTTGAGAAGTGGTGTTGCTATGTTAATGACTATGCATTATTTTAATAAAATTAAAATTTTTTATTAAATATTACTGTCTTTTAGAAATTAGGTTACCAACTAATTCTCTTACAAACAATACACACAAAGCACACATTTTTGTGTGACTTTGTCCACACTGATATTATCCTTTTAATTCTTTCTAATCTGACGGGAAAAAATATCTATTGTTTTTCATGCTGTCCCTTATTATGGGTGAGGTTGGGAAACTTTTTTATTTCTGTAGGCTGGTTGTTGTTTTTTCTTTTTCTGTGAACTACTAGTTCATATTTTTACCTTTTTTATTGATATATTTATATTTTTCTTATTAATTTTTAGTGTCATAAATATATTTTAGATATTAATCCCTTGTTTTATATGATTATTACAGTGTTTTCTCCCAGTCTTTCCTTGTATTTTATCATTACTTATCATAGATTTAGTGAAAATCTATGAATTGTTTTTCATGCTTTTATGCCTACTGCATTTTTTCCTGGTATTTTATAAGCGTTGATTTTTGCATTTATCTCTTTGATGTAAATGGAATTTATTTTTGTTGCATGGTGTGAGGGTCTAGGTTTATTTTTTTCCAAAGGAATATCCACTTAATTCAACTCCATTTATTGAATCATCAATACAAGAGATTGGTAAATTCTAGCCTGCAGACCAAATTCTACTCAGGACCTGTTTTGGTAAATAAAGTTTTATTGGTACATAGCTACACTCATTCATTATGTATTGTCTCTGGCTGCTTTTGCCCTGCAGTGGCAGGTTAGTTGCAAGAGAAACTTTATGTCTCACAAAGCTTAAAATATTTACAATCTTGTCCTTTAGAGAAAAAGTTTTCTGACTCCTGGCTATAACTTTTCCACTGGCTTAAAATATCTTCTGTTATATACTAAATGTCTATACAAAGATGTTTTCTGAACACCGTTTTGCTCCACTGATCTATGTTTCTATTCCTGGATCAATGCCTTACTATATAACTATATAATTATATAATTTTAGGCTGACAGTGTGTTTTGATATCTGGTAAGCCAAAGACTCCCCCACTTTTTTCCCCAAAATTCTTTGCTCTTTTGCACATACAATTTTATATATAATCTTTAGAATTGCCTTGTTGAATTCTAAAACACAAACTCTTGTGATTCTCACCTTGTATTTCAGTGAATTTGTAGGTTAATATGGAGAGAAATGACATTCAAAAACATGCTATACCTCACCATTTATTATAGATTTCCTTTACTGCCTTGAGGAAATATTTTCAGTTTTATTCAATGGGTCTTGCACATTATTGTTTAGGCTTGCTCACATGCGTTTAATGGATTTTACTGGTATTGCACCGTGGACACTTGCTATTTTGCCACCCATGCTTCTTTTCTATTTGGAGGCAATTCCAAGGTAAGAGAGAAGCAGTGCTGTTTCCTACCTGACTCTTAAGACCGAAGATAAAGTAAGGTCGATATGTTCTTTCCCCACCCCTGGCATCTAGAATGGCTAACCTAAGCTTAGTCAATGAAATGCTATTATCAGGGACTTTAACCATTAAGAGAATAATGCAAAGGGTCAGTTAGGGACTATCTTTTTTTTTTTTTTTTTTCTGGTAGCAGCTGCTGTGCAAGCAAGAGCTCAGTTCAGTGGCTGGCATGATGGTGAGTGTGCTTGGAAGGGGCAGTCCCTTCCAAGGTGGTAAGAATGCAACGGTGATGACCTCAGTGGTGGCATGCTATGCAAATAGCCTTTGGCCATCTGCCTGCCCCTTGACTGTCTTGGTTTCTACCTAAGCCTCTCCTCAAATCTCTGAATCAGTTCGGTGTGCTGTTAGCCAATGATCATCGTTTCTTCCTAAGATACCCATAATCATTTTCTGGTATTTAACCAGGAACACTGATAAGGGATCATCTTGCTGTTACAATTTCTAGCTGGTTATTGTTGATGCATATAAAAGCTATCAACTTTTGCAATAGTCTCAGAAGTCAAGGTAAAATGAATTATTTTACCTTCATGTCACTCATGATTAGAAGATTTGAAGCTATAATTGTCATGAGTTCTCCTGACCGGTGAACACCTGCTATGTCACAGGTGTTCTGTGTATATTCTCTATTGCATTCAATCCTTATAATTATCTTGGAAAACTGGCATTTGTAGTCCCATTTTTACAAATAAGTAAATGGCGTTTTAGAGAGGTTAAGTAACATGTCCATGGTTGTGTAGTTAATCAGGACTGGAGCCAGACTTTGAACTGGGACTTGTCATTATCAAGACTCCGGCCTTTTCACTCCAAGCTAACTTTCAAAACAAGTGTACTCTTTTAAATATTTACTTTCCAAATATCTATATGCAATATTCATCACTCTTTTTTCCCCTATAAGAACACAGGCATGGTCTCAGATCTTTACTTTAGACGTCCAAGCTTTGCTCATATCATCTTTGCCCTCCACTGCTCCCCTACATGTAACTAGACAATTTTTGGTCCATTGTCACAAACAATCCCTCTTTTCCTCCCTTTCTTCATTTTACATATCTGAATTCTGTCTGAAGCCTTACAGGTGTCTTCTGGCCCTTAATGTCCCTTCTTCCTTCTCTGAACTTCTGCAGCATATCCAGTTCTACTTATCTGGCACTTAGTCTTATACAGCTTTCCAATTTTGTCATCTTAGGCATGGCTGCCTCATCACTCACTCAAAACTTTGCAGATTGCAGAGGGCAAGAATTTACCCTTATTCATCTATAAGCCCCCACAGCATCCATGTTAAATGGTATGCCCATGGTAACTGTAAGGCATCAAAAATATTCAAGGCTCTGGGGTCTTAAAAAACAAGTTCCGTGTAATATTTAGGTAATCTAAGCACCTCTTAAAATATATATATACATATACATATACATATACATATACATATACATATACATATACATATACATA